>JALJCO010013696.1:410000-555871 GCA_023101725.1 Atherinomorus stipes
ATGTTGTTGTTATTGATGTTGTTGTTATTGATGTTGTTATTGATGTTGTTGTTGTTGTTATTGTTGTTGTTATTGATGTTGTTGTTTTTGTTTTTGATGTTGTTGATGTTGTTGTTGTTATTGATGTTGTTGATGTTGTTGTTGTTATTGATGTTGTTGTTGTTGTTATTGATGTTGTTGATGTTGTTGTTGTTATTGATGTTGTTGTTGATGTTATTGATGTTGTTGTTGTTATTGATGTTGTTGATGTTGTTATTGATGTTGTTATTGATGTTGTTATTGATGTTGTTGTTGTTGTTGTAATTGATGTTGTTGTTGTTGATGTTGTTGTTGTTATTGATGTTGTTGATGTTGTTGTTATTGATGTTGTTGTTGTTGTTATTGATGTTGTTGTTGTTATTGATGTTGTTATTGATGTTGTTGTTGTTGTTATTGATGTTGTTGTTGTTGTTGTTATTGATGTTGTTGTTGATGTCATGGACTTATATGGATCATTTCTTGGTTATAAAAACATCCTCAGTTCTGGGGCGGTGATTAGCTCGGTTGGATGAGCAGCCCCCCCATGAACAGAGGCTACAGCTCCTCAGCGCAGTCGGCCCCGGTTCGATTCCCGGTCGAGGTCCCTTTGCTGCATGTCGCTCCCCACTCTCTGCCCCTTTCCTGTCATTGTATACTGTCGTATAAAGGCCACTAGAGCCCAAAAAATCCTTAAAAAAAAACAAAAAAAACCCATCCTCAGTTCTCTCAGATCTGAACTTCAGCGAATCCATGAATGATCACAGACCAGAACGAGCCATCGGGTTCAGGCAGAGACCGGGACCTGGTTCTGGCAGAGACCGGGACCTGGTTCAGGCAGAGACAGGGACCTGGTTCTGGCAGAGACCGGGACCTGGTTCAGGCAGAGACCGGGACCTGGTTCTGGCAGAGACCGGGACCTGGTTCAGGCAGAGACCGGGACCTGTTTCTGGCAGAGACCGGGACCTGGTTCAGGCAGAGACCGGGACCTGGTTCTGGCAGAGACCGGGACCTGGTTCTGGCAGAGACCCGGGTACTCTGAGACGAGTCCTTCAGTCTGGACTCGTCAGGCTGTCTTACTTAGCTTCAGCACCTGTCTCTCCTCCACGCCCAGGACTCCCAGCATGCCTCGCTGCTGCAGGGGGGGCTCCGGGCATGCATCTATTTTTACCCCCCAGGCCTCCTCGCTTGCTCCCTGAATACCCAGAGCTGCTGGGGGGGGTGTTGAAACCGAACACTGACGGCTGCGGGGACGCATTTGTTCTGCTGGTTGTGAGGACGTAAATCTGTCCTGAAGGTTTGTCTCTGTGGAACCACCACAGACCCGGACCTGGACGGTCCTGGATCAGGTCTGACCTGGACCAGGTCTGACCCCATCCTGGACCAGGTCTGACCCCGTCCTGGACCAGGTCTGACCCCGTCCTGGACCAGGTCTGGACTCCAGGTGTCCGTCCCCTGCTTCTGATGGGGGGAGTTTTATCAGTCCAGGTGTTGAAGTTTCCCTCTGACCTCAGCGGCTCTCTGGGACCCCCCCCCCCCCCTCCCCGTGTATGTGGGAGGATTATGGCGGCAGGTGGTGGGGGTGGAGGCCGTCCATGAGCTGGAGTCACTCATCTGATCAGATTAGCAGCTGAACCCGTTACTATGACGACGGAGGAAACGTTCCAACACGCTGCAACAACTCAAATCTGACCAAGTTACCGAGATTTCAGGAAATCTGATCACGAAAATTTCACTCGTTCTGTTGGCAGATTTTTTTTTTAAATTTATTTATTTATTTATTTATTTATTTATTTATTTATTTATTACGACAAAAAATCAGTTTTTACTTATTTGAAGAGGTTCAGATGTTTTTGCCTGTAATAAACAAAATAATTCTGCCATTAAAAACAAGTAAAATTTTCTTACATTTTCCTGAAATAAGATGCATTTGTCTAAAAATAAGTTCCTGTATCTCACTGAAATATTTCTCTTCAGGTAATTTTGTCTCATTTTCAGTGTGACGAGATATTTTGAGTAGAAATGAGAAAAATCTACTTGGTAAGATTTGAGTTATTAAGGTGTGTCCTCCTCCTCTTCCTCCTCCACATCTCTATAAGCGGAATATAGATGTTCTTCAGTTATATCTGTTAGTAGCACCAGCCTGACCTGACCTCCAGCCACCCCCTGACCTCCAGCTTCTACCTGACCTCCAGCCGCCCCCTGACCTCCAGCCGTGTATGACACAACGCTGACTGGCAGTCAGGAGAAATGCCTCCTGTTTATCTTCATAACATCCTCATCCTCATCGGTAGGTGGGAGAACGTTGGAACATCTGCATGTGAACGTGTTCAGAACGGAACCAGATTGATCCAGTTTTTACAGCTTTTACGTCTTTTAAACTTCATTCTGGATGTTTCATGCGGGAAACCATGGAAACGCAGAAGTGGGTGAGAGAGCATGTGGGGGGGGGGGGGGGGGGGGGGGTTCTGAGCTTCATCTGGTCACATGGCTCTGACCTTTGACCTCCACATGCCCACTGGTCTCAATAAAGAAAAGGAGGTGGTCTGGCTCAGGAGAGAGATCCAGCTGTGGATCCTGGTCCTGATCCTGGTTCGGGTCCTGGTCCTGGTTCTGGTCCTGGTCCTCCTGCTTCATGCAGCTGCTTTCATTCCTGTTTAACATCTGTCCATCCTGCTGCTGATTTCTGTTTGTTTGTTCTTCTTTATTCTGTTCTTTTCTACAGATTCCCCATTATTCTGATTTTATGGATGGATGGATGGATGGATGGATGGATGGATGGATGGATGGATGGATGGATGGATGGATGGATGGATGGATGCATGGATGCATGGATGGATGGATGCATGGATGGATGCATGGATGGATGGATGGATGCATGGATGGATGGATGGATGCATGGATGGATGGATGGATGGATGGATGCATGGATGATGAACAAAGTGATGGATGGATGGATGGATGGATGGATGGATGGATGGATGGATGGATGGATGGATGGATGGATGGATGGATGGATGGATGGATGCATGGATGGATGGATGGATGGATGCATGGATGGATGGATGGATGGATGGATGGATGCATGGATGGATGGATGGATGCATGGATGGATGGATGGATGGATGGATGGATGGATGCATGCATGGATGGATGGATGCATGGATGGATGGATGCATGGATGGATGCATGGATGGATGGATGGATGCATGGATGGATGGATGGATGCATGGATGGATGGATGGATGGATGATGAACAAGGCAAGTTTATTTGTATAGCACATTTCATGTACAGAACAATTCAAAGTGCTTTACATAAAACATTATAAGCAAAAGGGAGAGAAAAAAAACATTTAGAAGCATGATTCAAAATTAAAAGCATTTAAGATTAAAAAGAGAGAATATAGAGACGTGCGGATTTTAACTTTTGAATAAAATCTACGTAAATGCAGCTGAGAACAGGTGGGTCTTCAGCCTGGATTTAAATAAACTGTTTCAGCTGATCTGAGACTTTCTGGGAGTTTGTTCCAGACATGTGGAGCATAGAAGCTGAACGCAGCTTCTCCAGGTCTGGTTCTGACTCTGGGAACTGATAAAAGGCCGGATCCAGATGACCTGGGGTCTAGTAGGTTCATACTGGGTCAGAGGCCACTGATGTATTTTGGGCCTAAACCATTCAGAGCTTTATAGACCAGCAGCAGAACTTTAAAGTCTATTCTCTGATGGACCGGCAGCCAGTGTAAAGACCTCAGAACTGGACTGATGTGGTCCACTTTTCTGGTCTTTGTGAGAACTCGGGCAGCAGAGTTCTGAATGAGCTGCAGCTGTTTAACTGGTTTTTAGGTAGACCAGTAAAGACGCTGTTACAGTAGTCAAGCCGACTGAAGATGAATGATGGACTAGTTTTTCCAGATTTTCCTGAGACAACAGATCTTTGATCCTTGAGATGTTCTTCAGGTGATAGTCGGCTGATTTAGTGATCGCTTTGATGTGTTTTTCAAAGTTTAGGTCTGAGTCCATCACTACACCCAGATTTCTGGTCTGGTTGGTGGTTTTTAGGTCTGAGTCCATCACTACAGCCAGATTTCTGGCCTGATTTGTGGTTTTTAGGTCTGAGTCCATCACTACACCCAGATTTCAGGTCTGGTTGGTGGTTTTTAGGTCTGAGTCCATCACTACAGCCAGATTTCTGGCCTGGTTGGTAGTTTTTAGGTGTATGGACTGAAGTTCTGTGACAACCTGCTGTCGTTTCTCTTTGGCTCCAAAAACAATCACCTCAGTTTTGTTTTTGTTCAGCTGAAGAAAGTTGAGGCACATCCAGTCATTAATCTCATCAATACATTTACCAAGAGCCTGTACAGGGCCCCGGTCTCCTGGTGATGCTGTAATATATAGCTGTGTGTCATCTGCGTAGCTATGGTAACTAATATTGTTGTTCTTTATGACCTGAGCCAGTGGGAGCATGTAGATGTTAAACAGAAGAGACCCCAGGATAGAGCCCTCGGGAACTCCACAGGTCATTTTTGTCTGCTCAGATGTAAAATTGCCTACTGACACAAAGTACTTCCTGTTCTCAAAGTATGTTTTGAACCACTTTAGTACAGAACTACAGAGACCCACGCACTTCTCCAGTCGTTGGAGTAATATAATGTGGTCAACCGTATCAAATGCAGCACTGAGATCCAGTAAAACCAACACTGACATTTTTCCAGTGTCAGTATTCAGACATATGTCATTCATGACTTTAGTCAGAGCAGTCTCGGTGCTGTGGTGCTGTCTAAAACCTGACTGGAAGACATCATAACCGTTGTTTTCTCTTATTTTTTTTTTTTTTTTTTTTTTTTTTACTTGTCCTGTCCAGCATCGAAGCAAGCAGAATGGAAATCTGATTGCTTTATTCTGTTGAACAGTTTTGCTTTATCAAGCGGAGCTTTATGAATATAAGGCTCCACTTGATATCATGTTTATTCATTTTATTTCTTTATTTAAACATTTGTCTATTACACCATTCCATTTCATACTGCTGGGCCTGACAAGGGAGAAATGAAAGTTAACAGAGGTAATGATAGAAAGTGAAACAGAGAGAGAGGAGTAAGGAAGAGGAAGAGAGAGAGGAGAGAAAACATGAATCCACTTACACAGTTCACTGGTACATCTGTACCGCGATCCCTAAACAACCAAGGTCTCTGTTGGAAAACAAAACAAGCAATCCCCTACAGGAGGACCTGCAGGTGGCTTAAATATCCTCAGATCATACAAACACACGCAGAACTACGCAGAGAAGAGGTACAACCTAGTCAGCGCAATGGGAAGTAGAGAAGAGGTACAACCTAGTCATCGCAATGGGAAGTAGTGTCACAGTGTCAACATGCATAATAAAGGGTGCTCCGTGGTGATACAGTCATGCAGATGCAGCCTCGTCTCCGCAAGGAGGAGGAGGCCCGCAAGGCTCACGACCCAGGCCCCCAGCAGCCACCCAGAGGCCCAGATCCCAGCTACCCCCCCCAAAGAGCGGACATGCATCCCCCGAAGGGCGGCAAAAGGCGGCCCCAGCCGGAGCCCCCTGCAGTCTGGAGGCCCAGGCCCCAGCGGACCAAGACCAGCAGCTGCCGACCCCACCGGGCGCCGGGCGTCCCCCGGAGCGGAGACAGCGCCGGGCCCAGGGCCCAAGCGCCCAGGAGCAGCCACCCCCCCCCGGACCCGGGCGGCCCAACCGAAACCCAGGAGGACCGGACCCCCCAGACGACGCCCCCCCAGGGCAGGCCAGCCCCCACCCCAAAGTCCCTGCCCCATACACCTGACACCAGGGCGCCACCACCTCTACCACCCCCTACCCCACCACCACGCTCGCACACACACTCCCCACACACCTACCCCAACACTAGGGCTGAAAGATATACCGTCACCGCCCCCACATCGAGACACAGGCACCCAAGACATCAATACCGCAAGAGCAACCACATACAGGATACAGATCCCCCCTGCGCCCGCCCCGCACAAAAAGCCCCGGAAGCCACAAACAAAACCGCACCCCCCACCAAAGCGCCCGGCCCCCAACCAACCCGCAGCCACACCGCACCACACCGACACCAAGATGCCCGGCACGAATACCGAGATACGAACCTCCGGCCACACCGCCCAGCCCTACCCAACACCTCCGTGTACCCCCCCACACACACACATACACCCACCCACTCCGCTCTCCGACCTTACATACCCACACTCACTCCTCTCTCCACCCCCAACACTCTCCTCCCTCTACCGTCCACACCTACCCCCACCTCCTCATACCCTCTAACACACACATGCACTCCCCCCACATAACTGCACCAACCCCTCCCCCACCCCCCCACACATACGCCCCCACCTCCCTATACCCCCAATACCCCATACAGTCCCCCCTTACATGTCCAGCCCCACCCATCCCTCTGACCTATCACACTCCCGCCCTTCCTTCCTTCAGCCCCTCATGACCATCCCTAATAGACACTCACGAGCATGCCACTCCTTCCTCCATCCCCCCTTTCCTCCAACCACTTACCCACATCTCCATCCCCCCTTTCCTCCAACCACTTACCCACATCTCCTCCCTCTTCCAGCCCAAGTTCCTCCCTCCCACATTTCCTCTTTCACACTCTCATTCATTATTCTCACATACCCACCTCTCTCTTGCCCATGCCCTCGTGCCTCCTGAGTGGTAGCTCGGGCCGGGGAAGGAGCCGCGAGCTCCAAGCCCCAAACACGTCCCCCCCCCCACCACCACCCCCAGCCCCCACCCCCGGACGCAGCAGGCCAGGCATCCCCCAGGCCAGCAGGTCCCCCGCAATGCAGCCCGCCTTAACCACTGGCGCGTGAAGTAGCCACTGTCCCCCCCTCCCCCCAGTAGCGCCCGGGAGACCGGGGTATGAAAGGACCCTGCCCCCCCCCCCACCCCCACCGTTGTTTTCTCTTAAAAAGTCATTTAGCTGGTGAAAAGCTGCTTTTTCAATGATCTTACTTAAAAATGGAAGATTGGAGATCGGCCTGTAGCTGCTCATCTGTGTCTTGTCTAGATTATCCTTTTTTAGCAGAGGTTTGATCACAGATGTTTTCAGTGACTCTGGGAAAACACCTGACGTTAGAGAGGAGTTCACAATCTGAAGCAGATCTGACTCCAAGGTCTCTGAGACCTTTTTTAAAAAACCAGTGGGCAGGATGTTCAAACAGCAAGAGGAGGAGTTCAGTTGATGCAAGATGTCCTCCAGTTCTTTGCTAGTAATGGGATAAAACTGTGTCATGGTGTTTAGACTTGGTGGACACGATACAAGACCTGAACCTGCTGTTGTTGAACCAACAGCTTGTCTAATAATTTGGATTTTGTCTGTGAAAAATTTGGCAAAGTCATTGCAGGCTTTGGTGGAATAAAATTCAGGTGCTACTGACACAGGAGGGTTTGTTAGCCTGTCGACTGTAGCAAATAAGGCCCGAGCATTATGACCGTTTTTAGTGATGATGTCAGAAAAATACGAATTCCTGCAATCCTCAGCTGTAAATTATAAAAGTGAAGTTTCTCTTTATAGATGTCATAATAAACCTGTAGTTTTGTTTTTCTCCATCTGCGCTCAGCTTTCCGACACTCTCTCTTTCCAGTTTTCACCAGTGTGGAATTTCTCCATGGAGACTTTTTCCTTCCAGAGATAACTTTCACCTTAATAGGAGCAATAGAATCCATGACACTCAGCATGTTAGCATTAAAGCTAGTGACCAGCTCATTGACTGAAACCCCTGACAGGGCAGGTGTTAGAGAGAAGACCTGGTTAAAAATCTCACTGGTATTTTCGGTTATACACCGTTTTGTTATCACCTCCTTTGAGACATTTGTGTGCACTGAGATGGTACTCTCAAAGAAAACACAGCAGTGATCCGACAGCCCCACATCACACACCGTGACCTCAGAAATGTCCAGACCCTTCCAGATCAGTAGATCTAAGGTGTGTCCTCTATTGTGTGTGGGCTCTGTCACATGCTGGGTCAACCCGAAGTTGTCCAGAGTGTTAATCAGGTCTTTAGTCCCTTTGTCCTGATGACAATCATAATGGATGTTAAAATCACCAGTGATAACAAGATGGTCAAAGTCCGCACAGATCACAGACAACAGTTCAGTAAAATCATCAATCTGCACAGTATTTGGGTGGCCGATAAATATTTAAAAACATGACTCTGGATGAGGCCGTCAGCTGTAGCCACATATTCAAAAGAAGGGAAATCCCCAAGAGATAACTGTTTACACTGGAATGAGTCCCTAAAAAAGACAGCGACCCCCCCACCTCTCCTGTTCACTCTGGCTTCACTGATGAAACTGAAGTTAGGGGGCGTGGCCTCAATAAGAGCTGAATGACAGTTTTCATGTAACCAGGTCTCAGTTAAAAACATAAAGTCAAGGCTATGTTCAGTGATAAAATCATTGATTAGAAATGATTTTCCTGCTAAAGATCGAACATTTAGTAAAGCTAACTTAAGCATTCTCAAAGTATCATCATGTTTTGGAACAGGCTGTACGTTTACTTTTGATAAAAACCTTATAGAGTGGAGCTCTCTGTGTTCTGACAGAGCTACATTTCTCCTTCTGTTACGTATCAGGACAGGGATAGTAGAACCTTATAAACAGGGATAGTAGAACCTTCTAAACAGGGATAGTAGAACCTTCTAAACAGGGATAGTAGAACTTTCTAAACAGGGATAGTAGAACCTTCTAAGCAGGGATAGTAGAACCTTCTAAACAGGGATAGTAGAAGCTTCTAAACAGGGATAGTAGAACCTTCTAAACAGGGATAGTAGAAGCTTCTAAACAGGGATAGTAGAAGCTTCTAAACAGGGATAGTAGAAGCTTCTAAACAGGGATAGTAGAACCTTCTAAGCAGGGATAGTAGAACCTTCTAAACAGGGATAGTAGAAGCTTCTAAACAGGGATAGTAGAAGCTTCTAAACAGGGATAGCAGAACCTTCTAAACAGGGATAGTAGAAGCTTCTAAACAGGGATAGTAGAACCTTCTAAACAGGGATAGTAGAACCTTCTAAACAGGGATAGTAGAACCTTCTAAACAGGGATAGTAGAACCTTCTAAACAGGGATAGTAGAAGCTTCTAAACAGGGATAGTAGAAGCTTCTAAACAGGGATAGTAGAAGCTTTTAAACAGGGATAGTAGAAGCTTCTAAACAGGGATAGTAGAAGCTTCTAAACAGGGATAGTAGAAGCTTCTAAACAGGGATAGTAGAAGCTTCTAAACAGGGATAGTAGAACCTCCTAAACAGGGATAGTAGAACCTCCTAAACAGGGATAGTACAACCTTCTAAACAGGGATAGTAGAACCTTCTAAACAGGGATAGTAGAACCCTCTAAACAGGGATAGTAGAACCTTCTAAACAGGGATAGTAGAACCTTCTAAACAGGGATAGTAGAACCTTCTAAACAGGGATAGTAGAAGCTTCTAAACAGGGATAGTAGAACCCTCTAAACAGGGATAGTAGAACCTTCTAAACAGGGATAGTAGAACCTTCTAAACAGGGATAGTAGAAGCTTCTAAACAGGGATAGTAGAACCTCCTAAACAGGGATAGTACAACCTTCTAAACAGGGATAGTAGAACCTTCTAAACAGGGATAGTAGAACCCTCTAAACATGGATAGTAGAACCTTCGAAACAGGGATAGTAGAACCTTCTAAACAGGGATAGTAGAAGCTTCTAAACAGGGATAGTAGAACCCTCTAAACAGGGATAGTAGAACCTTCTAAACAGGGATAGTAGAACCTTCTAAACAGGGATAGTAGAACCCTCTAAACAGGGATAGTAGAACCTTCTAAACAGGGATAGTAGAAGCTTCTAAACAGGGATAGTAGAAGCTTCTAAACAGGGATAGTAGAAGCTTCTAAACAGGGATAGTAGAACCTTCTAAACAGGGATAGTAGAACCTTCTAAACAGGGATAGTAGAAGCTTCTAAACAGGGATAGTAGAACTTTCTAAACAGGGATAGTAGAACCTTCTAAACAGGGATAGTAGAACCTTCTAAACAGGGATAGTAGAACCTTCTAAACAGGGTCCCAGCTTGTTCTGGGAAAGTTTATGACTGCTAACCTCGCAGCCCGGAACCCCAGCACATCATACGTCAGACTATCGAAGGGGGGCTGAGGTGGCCCCCCTACCTTTGATCGTTCTGGTAGGGGGTGTATTGGGGATAAAAAGGTGTTTGGCTTGGGAGTAGATCTGAGCCCAATGTTGACCCGTTTCAGAGTGATGGATGGATGGATGGATGGATGGATGGATGGATGGATGGATGGATGGATGGATCGATGGATGGATGGATGAATGATGAACAGAGTGATGGATGGATGGATGGATGGATGGATGGATGATGAACAGAGTGATGGATGGATGGATGATGAACAGAGTGATGGATGGATGGATGGATGGATGGATGGATGGATGATGAACAGAGTGATGGATGGATGGATGGATGGATGGATGGATGGATGGATGGATGGATGGATGGATGGATGGATGGATGGATGGATGGATGATGAACAGAGTGATGGATGGATGGATGATGAACAGAGTGGATGGATGGATGGATGGATGGATGGATGGATGGATGATGAAAAGAGTGATGGATGGATGGATGGATGATGAACAGAGTGATGGATGGATGGATGGATGGATGGACGGATGGATGATGAACAGAGTGGATGGATGGATGGATGGATGGATGGATGATGAACAGTGATGGATGGATGGATGGATGGATGGATGATGAAAAGAGTGATGGATGGATGGATGGATGGATGATGAACATTGTGATGGATGGATGGATGGATGATGAACAGAGTGATAGATGGATGGATGATGAACAGAGTGATAGATGGATGGATGATGAACAGAGTGATGGATGGATGGATGGATGGATGGATGGATGATGAACTGAGTGATGGATGGATGGATGGATGGATGGATGGATGGATGGATGGATGGATGGATGGATGGATGGATGGATGATGAACAGAGTGATGGATGGATGGATGATGAACAGAGTGATAGATGGATGGATGATGAACAGAGTGATGGATGGATGGATGGATGGATGGATGATCAAAGTGATGGATGGATGGATGGATGGATGGATGATGAAAAGAGTGATGGATGGATGGATGGATGGATTATGAACAGAGTGATGGATGGATGGATGGATGGATGGATGATGAACAGAGTGATGACCTCTCTCTCCTCCTCCAGGTCCTGCAGAAACTGGGCAAAGCAGACGAGACCCGAGACGTCGCCTTCGAGGAGATGGTGGCCA
This sequence comes from Atherinomorus stipes, assembly GCA_023101725.1. NCBI lineage: Eukaryota > Metazoa > Chordata > Actinopteri > Atheriniformes > Atherinidae > Atherinomorus > Atherinomorus stipes. The sequence goes on from JALJCO010013696.1 coordinate 421,343, forward strand.
ACTTTACCAAGCAGATGGTGAGCAGCTCCACCTCCACCCACTACCCCACCTCCACCCCACCTTTACCTCTTTTACCTCCGCCCCCACCCTTCACACACAGCAGCCTCTCCACCTTCATCATCTTCACCTCCGCCCCCACCCTTCACACACAGCAGCGTCTTCACCTTCACCTCCGACCCCACCATCCCCATCCCCTTCATCACCTCCACCCCCCTCCACCCTCACCTTCACCTCCACCCCCACCCTACCTTCCCCTTCATCACCTCCACCCTCACCTTCACCGTCCCCTCCTCTTCCACCTCGACCTCCACCCTTCACACAGCAGCGTCACCTTCATCACCTTCACCTCCACCCCCACCCCTACCTCCACCTTTACCTTCACCTTCACCTCTACCCCCACCTCCATCTTTACCTCCGCCCACACCTTCACCTTCCCCTTCATCACCTCCACCTCCGCCCCCACCCTTCACACACAGCAGCGTCTTCACCTTCACCTCCGACCCCACCATCCCAATCCCCTTCATCACCTCCACCCCTACCTCCACCTTTACCTTCACCTTCACCTCTACCCCCACCTCCATCTTTACCTCCGCCCACACCTTCATCTTCCCCTTCATCACCTCCACCCCCACCTCCGCCCCCACCCTTGACACAGCAGCGTCATCTTCATCACCTTCACCTCCACTCCCACCTCCACCTTTACCTCCATCTTCACCTCCACCCCCCACCTCCAACTTTTTTTTCTTCACCGTCACCATCACCTCTACCCTTACCTTCCCCTTCATCACCTCCGTCCCCACCTCCGCCCCCACCCTTCACACTGCAGCGTAACCTTCATCACCTTCAACTCCACCCCCACCTCCACCTTTACCTCTGCCAACACCTTCACCTTCCCCTTCATCACCTCCGCCCCAACCCTTCACACAGCAGCGTCATCTTCATCACCTTCACCTCCTCCATCACCATCACCTTCACCTCCACCCCACCTTCACCTTTACCTCCATCTTCACCTCCACCCCCACCTCCAACTTTTCCTTCACCGTCACCTCCGCCTCCACCCCTCACACAGCAGCGTCACCTTCATCACCTTCACCTCCTCCATCACCATCACCTTCACCTCCACCCCACCTCCGCCCCCACCCTTCACACAGCAGCGTCACCTTCATCACGTTCACCTCCACCCCAGCCCCCACACCTGCCTCCACCCTTCACACAGCAGCGTCACCTTCATCACCTTCACCTCCACCCCCACCTCCCACCTTTACCTCCGTCTTCACCTCCAACTTTTCCTTCACCGTCACCTCCGCCTCCACCCTTCACACAGCAGCATCACCTTCATCACCTCCACCCCCACCTCCATCCTTACCTCCGCCCACACCTTCACCTTCCCCTTCACACAGCAGCGTCACCTTCATCACCTTCACCTCCACCCCCACCTCCGCCCCCACCCTTCACACAGCAGCATCACCTTCATCACCTTCACCTCAACCCCCCACCTCCGCCCCCACCCTTCACACAGCAGCGTCTCCTTCATCACCTTCACCTCCATCCCCACCTCCGCTCCCACCCTAACCTTCCCCTTGATCACCTCCACCCCCACCTCCGCCCCCACCCTTCACACAGCAGCATCACCTTCATCACCTTCACCTCCACCTCCGCCCCCACCCTTCACACAGCAGCGTCTCCTCCATCACCTTCACCTCCACCCCACCTCCGCCCCCACCCTTACCTTCCCCTTCATCACCTCCACCCCCACCTCCAACCCCACCCTTTACACAGCAGCGTCTCCACCTTCATCACCTTCGGCCCGCCCCCAGCCTTCACACACAGCAGCATCTCTACCTTCACCTCCACCTTTATCTACAGTCCCACCACCACCTTCACCTTCACCTCCGCCCCCCACCTTCCCCTTCATCACCTCCACCCCCACCTCCAACATTTCCTTCACAGTCACCTCCGCCCCCACCCTTCACACAGCAGTGTCACCTTCATCACCTTCACCTCCTCCATCACCTTCACCTCCACCCCACCTCCGCCCCCACCCTTACCTTCCCCTTCATCACCTCCACCCCCACCTCCAACCCCACCCTTCACACAGCAGTGTCTCCACCTTCATCACCTTCGGCCCGCCGCCACCCTTCACACACAGCAGCATCTCTACCTTCACCTCCACCTTTATCTACAGTCCCACCACCACCTTCACCTCCGCCCCCACCTTCCCCTTCATCACCTCCACCCCCACCTCCGCCTCCACCCTTCACACAGCAGCGTCACCTTCATCACCTTCCCACGCTGCTCCTCCTCCTCACGTGCTGTGTTTGCTGTTTCAGGCCGAAGGCTCCAAGCTGCAGAGGGACCTGAAGGCCTACCTGACCGCCGTGAAGAGTAAGATGGAGGGATGTTTGTGGGTTTAGTTGCCATGGTGACCCCTCCGGTCACCACCTGTCCCAGCTCTGTCCCTACATCATGTCCCCATCACCACCTGGATGCAGATGTGACCAGACTAAAACCCGAACAGGATGATGATGATGATGATGATGATGATGGCAGTCATGTGACTGCTCTCCTCCTGGTTAATCCAGTTCTCCAGCAGCTGCTGGTCGTGCTCTGACGTTACTCTAACACCAACCTCCTGCTGCATTTAAGGCCATCAGTTGGTCTCAGTGAGGCGACCCTGAACTCATCAGACCTGATCACATCGTCTTTGTTCACTTTTACAAACTCAAATCTTTCCAGTTAACTCATGTTTGTAGACTCGACAGTTTTCTTGGGAAACAAGTTTGACCTTTTTATTTTCAGTAAATGTAACTTTTTACAGTGTAGGAAGAAACTTAGCCTAATAAACCGCCACTAAATGAAGTGAAACCAGATCACAGAAAACGGAGAAAGAGTTCCAGTGCAGATCAGTGAGAAGGACGGAGAGAAAGTAACGCTGGAGGAGGGAAATGAGAGCGGTCTGCTTGTGTGTTGCAGCCATGCACGAAGCATCACGGAGGCTGCAGGACTGTCTGGCCGACATGTACGAACCCGACTGGTTTGGGAAGGAGGAGATGGACGCTCTGGCAGAGGTGAGACCTGCTGAAGGCTGCAGGAAGCAGTTATGTGAAAGTGTTTCTCCTTCCTGATTTCTTACTGTTTTGCATGTTTGTCACACTTAAATGTTTCAGATCATCAAACAAATTTAAATATGAGACAAAGATAACACAAGTAAACACAAAATGCAGTTTTGATATGAAGATTTTTATTAGTAAAGGAGGAAAATCCAAACCTCCATGTCCCTGTGTGAAAAAGTGATCTATCAGTCTGGAAAAGGTTCCAAAGCCATTTCTAAAGCTTTGGGACTCCAGAGAACCACAGTGAGAACCATTATCCACAAATGGTGAAAACATGGAACAGTGGTGAACCTTCCCAGGAGGGGCCGGCCGACCAAAATGACCCCAAGAGCACAGCGACGACTCATCCAAGAGGTCACAGAAGACCCCAGAACAACATCCAAGAACTGCAGGCCTCACTTGCCTCAATGAAGGTCAGTGTTCATGACTCCCCCATCAGAAAGAGACTGGGGGGCAAAAATGGCTGCATGGCAGAGTTCCAAGACCAAAACCACTGCTGAGCAAAAAGAACATAAAGGCTCGTCTCAGTTTAGCCAGAAAGCATCTTGATGATCCCCAAGACTTTTGGGAAAATACTCTGTGGACTGACGAGACAAAAGTGGAACTTTCTGGAAGGTGTAGGTCCCATTACATCTGGCGTAAAAGTAACACGGCATTTCAGAAAAGGAACATCAAAGCAACAGTAAAATATGGTGGTGGTAGTGTGATGGTCTGGGGCTGTTTTGCTGCTTCAGGACCTGGAAGACTTGCTGTGGTAAATGGAACCATGAATTCTGCTTCTACCAAAAAATCCTGAAGGAGAATGTCCGGCCATCTGTTGGTGACCTCAAGCTGAAGCGCACTTGGGTTCTGCAGCAGAACAATGATCCAGAACACACCAGCAAGTCCACCTCTGAATGGCTTAAGAACAACAACATGAAGACTTTGGAGTGGCCTAGTCAAAGCCCCCACCTGAATCCCATTGAGATGCTGTGGCATGACCTTAAAAAAAGGCGGTTCATGCTGGAAAAGCCTCCAATGTGGCTGAATTACAACAATTCTGCAAAGATGAGTGGAACAAAATTCCTCCACAGCGCTGTAGAAGACTCACTGCCAGTTATCACAAACGCTTGATGCAGTTGTTGCTGCTAAGGTGGAACAACCAGTTATTAGGTTTAGGGGAAGATCACTTTTTCACACAGGGACATGGAGGTTTGGATTTTACCCCCTTACTAATAAAAACTTCATTTAAAAACTGCATTTTGTGTTTACTTGTGTTATCTTTGTCTCATTTTTAAATTTGTTTGATTTGAAACATTTAAGTGTGACAAACATGCAAAAAATAAGAACTCAGTTTTTCACAGAATTGAAGTGTCCCCACGTCCTGAATGTTTCTCTTACTTGTTAACTCCTCTGAACGTGTTTGACGGCTCTGCTGCTGTGTTTTCCCTCTAACCGCATGCCTCTGTCTGCTTCACCCTGAAGGAGATGATAGAGAAGGAGTTGGACTATAACCTGGAGGTAAAGCGTCCCACAGACCAGTTTCTGGTCAGCTTGTGTAGTTGTGAACCAGCATGTTAGCGTAGCGGTCGCTGTGGGACACAGAGTATTACATAGAGCTTTTCTGACACTTTTACTCCACATTCACACTCATGCAGCCCCTCCTACCAGTCCTGATCACACTCGTTCACACACCTGTGAGCACATCAGAGGTCACTTCAGCATGTAGTCTGGGGAAGCTGGGACCAGTTAAGCTTCTCCTGGCCTCCCCTGAGCTCTGCAGCACAGGACCACATTCACCATAGCTGTGTGTTAGACGCTCTGCCATCCTGGCTGTTTTCACACTGCCACACCAGTCATGACACACTTCATAGAGCAACTGCAGGTTGCGTTCAAAAACCATCAATTCATTCACAAAATGCACAAGAAGCAAAAACAAAGGCAACAATAAGTTCATAAAACCCTGGTTTTATGTTGGAGTGAAAAGATGGGAAAAGCTCATTTAGATTTTAATGGAGTGATGACATAGCAGTTAAAAACTAGTTTATGTTGTTGGCATTACTGCATATGTAAATACTCCAAAGAAAAAAACGGCATTTTTTACAGCGGAGTATTGTTTTGAAACGCCAGACCTCACTTCCTCAGTAATACAGTTGGGTCCGGTGATGATATGGAGATGGAGATATGGGGCGCTGTTTACTTGATAAAGTGCTCTTATTGGAGCAATTAAATTACGTAGAATGATAGAACTACGTAGAATGATGGAACTACGTAGAATGATAGAACTATGTAGAATGATAGAACTACGTAGAATGATGGAATTACGTAGAATGATAGAACTACGTAGAATGAAAGAACTACGTAGAATGATGGAACTATGTAGAATGATAAGCTGCTCTCTGATTCAACTGTTTCTGAGCAGAGAAACAAAGCTGACAGACCATAAACAGGTACTTTGTTTCTCTTTCTGACATTCACATGAACTCATAAGTGCACAACAGATCAGATTATACACCCAGAAAAGTGAAATTTGATGTCATGGCACCTTTAAGAACAACGCTAGAAGAGGCTGGCAGTGTGAAAGCACAAACGTTTCAGGCTTATCTCTGTGTTGTGTTAATGTGCTGTGCTTTCCTTCAGGACACAGATACACTCTGGTTAGACTATCACCAGAACATCACCGACAAGTCTTTGCTGACCATGGACTCGTACCTCGCTCAGTTCCCAGACATCAAGGTGAGGACGCGAGGAGCTGGCCTGCATGAGCACAGCCATTACAAACTGGACTGATGTACACGTGTTTTCATTGGATCACAGATTGGCTTGACAAAAGACATGATCACAGACAATAAAAGACCACACACCCAACTGATTCTCATCCTACACACCCAACTGATTCTCATCCCACACACCCAACTGATTCTCATCCCACACACCCAACTGATTCTCATCCTACACACCCCACTGTTTCTCATCCCACACACCCAACTGATTCTCATCCCACACACCCAACTGATTCTCATCCTACACATCCCACTGTTTCTCATCCTACACATCCCACTGTTTCTCATCCCACACACCCCACTGCTTCTCATCCTACACACACCACTGTTTCTCATCCCACACATTCCACTGTTTCTCATCCCACACACCCCACTGCTTCTCATCCCACACACCCCACTGCTTCTCATCCCACACACCCCACTGCTTCTCATCCTACACACACCACTGTTTCTCATCCTACACATCCCACTGTTTCTCATCTCACACACCCCACTGTTTCTCATCCCACACATCCCACTGTTTCTCATCCCACACACCCCACTGCTTCTCATCCTACACACCCCACTGCTTCTCATCCTACACATCCCACTGCTTCTCATCCCACACATCCCACTGTTTCTCATCCTACACACCCCACTGTTTCTCATCCTAGACACCCCACTGTTTCTCATCCTACACATCCCACTGTTTCTCATCCCACACACCCCACTGCTTCTCATCCTACACACCCCACTGCTTCTCATCCTACACATCCCACTGCTTCTCATCCCACACATCCCACTGTTTCTCATCCTACACACCCCAGTTTCTCATCCTACACACACCCCACTGCTTCTCATCCTACACATCCCACTGTTTCTCATCCCACACACCCCACTGCTTCTCATCCTTCACACCCCACTGCTTCTCATCCCACACATCCCACTGTTTCTCATCCTACACACCCCAGTTTCTCATCCCACACACCCCACTGCTTCTCATCCTACACACCCCACTGCTTCTCATCCTATACACCCCACTGCTTCTCATCCTACACACCCAACTGCTTCTCATCCCACACACCCCACTGCTTCTCATCCTACACACCCAACTGCTTCTCATCCCACACACCCCACTGTTTCTCATCCCACACACCCCACTGCTTCTCATCCCACACACCCCACTGCTTCTCATCCCACACACCCCACTGCTTCTCATCCCACACATCCCACTGTTTCTCATCCTACACATCCCACTGTTTCTCATCCCACACACCCCACTGCTTCTCATCCTACACACCCCAGTTTCTCATCCCACACACCCCACTGCTTCTCATCCTACACACACCACTGTTTCTCATCCTACACACCCAACTGCTTCTCATCTCACACACCCCACTGTTTCTCATCCCACACATCCCACTGTTTCTCATCCTACACATCCCACTGTTTCTCATCCTACACACCCCACTGCTTCTCATCCTACACATCCCACTGCTTCTCATCCCACACATCCCACTGCTTCTCATCCCACACATCCCACTGCTTCTCATCCTACACACCCCACTGTTTCTCATCCCACACACCCCACTGTTTCTCATCCCACACATCCCACTGTTTCTCATCCCACACATCCCACTGCTTCTCATCCTTCACACCCCACTGCTTCTCATCCCACACATCCCACTGTTTCTCATCCCACACACCCTAGTTTCTCATCCCACACACCCCACTGTTTCTCATCCCACTCATCCCACTGTTTCTCATCCCACACATCCCACTGTTTCTCATCCCACACACCCTAGTTTCTCATCCCACACACCCCACTGTTTCTCATCCCACACATCCCACTGCTTCTCATCCCACACACCCTAGTTTCTCATCCCACACACCCCACTGTTTCTCATCCCACACATCCCACTGCTTCTCATCCCACACACCCCACTGTTTCTCATCCCACACATCCCACTGCTTCTCATCCCACACACCCCACTGTTTCTCATCCCACACATCCCACTGCTTCTCATCCCACACATCCCACTGCTTCTCATCCCACACACCCCACTGTTTCTCATCCCACACATCCCACTGCTTCTCATCCCACACACCCTAGTTTCTCATCCCACACACCCCACTGTTTCTCATCCCACACATCCCACTGCTTCTCATTCCACACACCCCACTGTTTCTCATCCCACACATCCCACTGCTTCTCATCCCACACACCCCACTGTTTCTCATCCCACACATCCCACTGCTTCTCATCCCACACATCCCACTGCTTCTCATCCCACACACCCCACTGTTTCTCATCCCACACACCCCACTGTTTCTCATCCCACACACCCCACTGTTTCTCATCCCACACACCCCACAGAACAAATCTTCTGCTTGAATGTGAACTATGAAAACGCTGTCTGTGTGCTGTGGGGGGTGTTTGGTTCAGATGTCTGATGTACTGTCACACAGGCTCGTATCGCCAAGCGTGACAGGAAGATGGTGGACTTCGACAGCGCCCGTCATCACTTCGCTTCATTACAGAAAGGAAAGAAGAAGGACGAGGCCAAGATTGCCAAGGTACCCAAGAAACGTGTCATCAGCAGTAGGAATGTGTGCGCATGCACATATATAATAATAAAGATTTAGTTTTGCTTTAAGGTGGTATGAGCAATTTATACATTTACTGAGTAATTGTCTATTATTATATCCCTTATGATTATATTTTATGCCGTGGTGATCAGTTGAGGACAGATTTCCTAAAAACTTATATATGGGGGGGATAAAAGTTTCACTCTGAAGTTAGGAGGCTTTGTAGAATATAAATTAAACAGAATGCAGAGATGAGCAGAAGAAAACACCATGTCAGAATTGAAAATAAAAAATCACTGAGTTCTCTACTGGTCTGTAGGTGCTGTTGGTGTTCAGACTAAACTTGCTGGACTGCAGGCAGACCAGTTCAGCAGCAGGACTCTGGACTGCAGGCAAAACCAGTTCAGAAGCTGGACTCTGGACTGCAGGCAAACCAGTTCAGCCAGCAGCAGGACTCTGGAATGCAGGCAGACCAGTTCAACAGCAGGACTCTGGACTGCAGGCAGACCAGTTGAGCAGCAGGACTCTGGGCTGCAGGCAGACCAGTTCAACAGCAGGACTCTGGACTGCAGGCAGACCAGTTCAGCCAGCAGCAGGACTCTGGAATGCAGGCAGACCAGTTCAACAGCAGGACTCTGGACTGCAGGCAGACCAGTTCAGCAGCAGGACTCTGGACTGCAGGCAGACCAGTTCAACAGCAGGACTCTGGACTGCAGGCAGACCAGTTCAGCCAGCAGCAGGACTCTGGAATGCAGGCAGACCAGTTCAGGCAGCAGGACTCCGGACTGCAGGTAGTCCAGTTCAGCAGCTGGACTCTGGACTGCAGGTAGACCAGTTCAGCAGCCGGACTCTGGACTGCAGGCAGACCAGTTCAGCAGCTGGACTCTAGACTGCAGGCAGACCAGTTCAGCAGCCGAACGCTGGACTGCAGGCAGACCAGTTCAACAGTAAGACTCTGGACTGCTGGCAGACCAGTTATACAGCAGGACTCTGGTCCACCTGCAGTCCAGTTGAGCAGCAGGACTCTGGACTGCAGGCAGATCAGTTCAGCAGCAGGACTCTGGACTGCAGGCAGACCAGTTCAGCAGCTGGACTCTGGACTGCAGGCAGACCAGTTTAGCATCTGGACTCTGGACTGCAGGCAGACCATGCCAGCAGCAGGACTCTGGACTGCAGGCAGACCAGTTCAGCAGCTGGACTCTGGACTGCAGGTAGACCAGTTCAACAGTGGGACTCTGGACTGCAGACAGACCAGTTCAGCAGCAGGACTCTGGACTGCAGGCAGACCAGTTCAGCGGCAGAACTCCGGACTGCAGGTAGACCAGTTCAGCAGCAGGACTCTGGACTGCAGGCAGACCAGTTCAGCAGCAGGACTCTGGACTGCAGGTAGACCAGTTCAACAGCAGGACTCTGGACTGCAGGTAGACCAGTTCAGCAGCAGGAATCTGGACTGCAGGCAGACCAGTTCAGCAGCAGGACTCTGGACTGCAGGCAGACCAGTTCAGCAGCTGGACTCTGGACTGCAGGTAGACCAGTTCAACAGTGGGACTCTGGACTGCAGGCAGACCAGTTCAACAGCAGGACTCTGGACTGCAGGCAGACCAGTTCAGCAGCAGGACTCTGGACTGCAGGCAGACCAGTTCAGCAGCAGGACTCTGGACTGCAGGCAGACCAGTTATACAGCAGGACTCTGGTCCACCTGCAGTCCAGTTGAGCAGCAGGACTCTGGACTGCAGGCAGATCAGTTCAGAAGCAGGACTCTGGACTGCAGCCAGAAGAGTTCAGCATCAGGACTCTGGACTGCAGACAGACCAGTTCAGCAGCTGGATTCTGGACTGCAGGCAGACCAGTTCAGCAGCCGGACTCTGGACTGCAGGCAGACCAGTTCAGCAGCTGGACTCTAGACTGCAGGCAGACCAGATCAGCAGCCGAACGCTGGACTGCAGGCAGATCAGTTCAACAGTAAGACTCTGGACTGCAGGCAGACCAGTTCAGCAGCAGGACTCTGGACTGCAGGCAGACCAGTTCAGCCAGCAGCAGGACTCTGGAATGCAGGCAGACCAGTTCAGCCAGCAGCAGGACTCCGGACTGCAGGTAGTCCAGTTCAGCAGCTGGACTCTGGACTGCAGGTAGACCAGTTCAGCAGCCGGACTCTGGACTGCAGGCAGACCAGTTCAGCAGCTGGACTCTAGACTGCAGGCAGACCAGTTCAGCAGCCGAACGCTGGACTGCAGGCAGACCAGTTCAACAGTAAGACTCTGGACTGCAGGCAGACCAGTTCAGCAGCAGGACTCTGAACTGCTGGCAGACCAGTTATACAGCAGGACTCTGGTCCACCTGCAGTCCAGTTGAGCAGCAGGACTCTGGACTGCAGGCAGATCAGTTCAGCAGCAGGACTCTGGACTGCAGGCAGACCAGTTCAGCAGCTGGACTCTGGACTGGTCCAGCTGCTGGACTGCAGGTAGACCAGTTCAACAGCAGGACTCTGGACTGCAGGTAGACCAGTTCAGCAGCAGGAATCTGGACTGCAGGCAGACCAGTTCAGCAGCAGGACTCTGGACTGCAGGCAGACCAGTTCAGCAGCAGGACTCTGGACTGCAGGCAGACCAGTTATACAGCAGGACTCTGGTCCACCTGCAGTCCAGTTGAGCAGCAGGACTCTGGACTGCAGGCAGATCAGTTCAGCAGCAGGACTCTGGACTGCAGGTAGACCAGTTCAGCAGCAGGACTCTGGACTGCAGGCAGACCAGTTCAGAAGCAGGACTCTGGACTGCAGCCAGAAGAGTTCAGCATCAGGACTCTGGACTGCAGACAGACCAGTTCAGCAGCTGGACTCTGGACTGCAGGCAGACCAGTTCAGCAGCAGGACTCTGGACTGCAGGCAGACCAGTTCAACAGCAGGACTCTGGACTGCAGGCAGACCAGTTCAGCAGCTGGACTCTGGACTGCACGTAGACCACTTCAGCCAGCAGGACTTCGGACTGTAGGTAGACCAGTTCAGCAGCAGGACTCTGGACTGCAGGTAGACCAGTTCAGCCAGCAGGACTCTGGACTGCAGATAGACCAGTTCAGCAGCAGGACTCTGGACTGCAGGTAGACCAGTTCAGCCAGCAGGACTCTAGACTGCAGATAGACCAGTTCAGCCAGCAGGACTCTAGACTGCAGATAGACCAGTTCAGTAGCAGGACTCTGGACTGCAGGCAGATCAGTTCAGCAGCAGGACTCTGGAATGCAGGCAGACCAGTTCAGCAGCAGGACTCTGGACTGCAGGTAGACCAGTTCAGCAGCAGGACTCTGGACTGCAGGCAGACCAGTTCAGCAGTAAGACTCTGGACTGCAGGCGGACCAGTTCAGCAGCAGGACTCTGGACTGCAGGCAGACCAGTTCAGCAGCAGGACTCTGGACTGTAGACAGACCAGTTCAGCAGCAGGACTCTGGACTGCAGGCAGACCAGTTTAGGAACTGGACTCTGGACTGCAGGTAGACCAGTTCAGCAGCCGAATGCTGGACTGTAGGCAGACCAGTTCAGCGGCAGGACTCCGAACTTCAGGTAGACCAGTTCACCAGCAGGTCTCTGGACTGCAGGCAGACCAGTTCAGCCAGCAGCAGGACTCTGGACTATAGGTAGACCAGTTAGAGCAGGACTTGGACTGCAGGGGAGGGAAGTTAGAGCAGGACTCTGGACTGCAGGTAGATCAGTTCAGCAGCTGGACTCTGGACTGCAGGCAGACCAGTTAGCAGCCGGACTCTGGACTGCAGGCAGACCAGTTCAGCAGCAGGACTCCGGACTGCAGGCAGACCAGTTCAGCAGCAGGACTCTGGACTGCAGGTAGACCAGTTCAGCAGCAGGACTCTGGACTGCAGGTAGACCAGTTCAGCAGCCGGACTCTGGACTGCAGGCAGACCAGTTCAGCGGCAGGACTCCGGACTGCAGGCAGACCAGTTCAGCAGCAGGTCTCTGGACTGCAGGCAGACCAGTTCAGCAGCAGGACTCTGGACTGTAGGTAGACCAGTTAGCCAGCAGGACTCTGGACTGCAGGCAGACCAGTTCAGCAGCTGGACTCGGACTGCAGGTAGACCAGTTCAGCAGCAGGTCTCTGGACTGCAGGCAGACCAGTTCAGCAGCCGGACTCTGACTGCAGGTAGACCAGTTCAGCAGCCGGACTCTGGACTGCAGGCAGACCAGTCAGCAGCAGGACTCTGGACTGCAGGTAGACCAGTTCAGCAGCAGGACTCGGACTGCAGGCAGACCAGTTCAGCAGCAGGACTCTGGACTGCAGGCAGACCAGTTAGCAGCTGGACTCTGGACTGCAGGCAGACCAGTTAAGCAGCAGGACTCTGGACTGCAGGCAGACCAGTTCAGCAGCAGGACTCCGGACTGCAGGCAGACCAGTTCAGCAGCCGGACCTGGACTGAGGCAGACCAGTTAGCGGCAGGACTCCGGACTTCAGGTAGACCAGTTCAGCAGCAGGTCGGACTGAGGCAGACCAGTAGCAGCAGCAGGACTCTGGATATAGGTAGACCAGTTAGCAGCGGACTCTGGGAGGCGGACCAGTTAGAAGCTGGACTCTGGACTGCAGGAGACCAGTTCAGTAGCAGGACTCTGGTGAGGCAGATAGTTAGCAGCCGGACTCTGGTGAGGCAGACCAGTTCAGCAGCAGGACTCTGGTGAGGCAGACCAGTTAGCAGCAGGACTTGGATGCAGGTAGCCAGTTAGCAGTAGGACTCTGGATGGCGAGGACGCAGCAGGACTGGATGCATGTAGCCAGTTAGCCAGCAGGACTCGGATGCAGGTAGACCAGTTAGCAGCAGGACTCTGGACTGCAGGTAGACCAGCTAGCCAGCAGGACTCTGGACTGAGGCAGGCCAGTTCAGAAGCTGGACTTGGATGAGGTGGACCAGTTAAAGCAGGACTGGTGAGGCAGATAGTTAGCAGCAGGACTTGGATGAGGCAGACCAGTTAGCAGCCGGACTCTGGATGAGGCAGACAGTTAGCAGCAGGACTTGGATGAATAGACCAGTTAGAGCAGGACTCTGGATGCAGGTAGCCAGTTAGCAGCAGGACTCTGGACTGAGGCGGACCAGTTCAGCAGCTGGACTCTGACTGCAGGCAGACCAGTTAGCAGCAGGACTCTGGATGCAGGCTGACCAGTTAGCATTGGATTGGATGAGGAGACCAGGCCAGCAGCAGGCCTGGTGAGGCAGACCGGTTAGCAGCTGGACTCTGGATGCAGGTAGAGTTAGAGTGGGACTGGGAGGAGAGTAGCAGCAGGACTGGAGGAGCAGTTAGCATCTGGACGGTGAGGTAGCAGTTAGAGTGGGCTGGTGAGGAGCGTTGCAGCTGGACTGGGAGAGTAGCAGCAGGACTTGGTAGGTAGACAGTTAGCAGCTGGACTGGAGGAGACAGTTAGCAGCCGGATTGGATGAGAAGAAGTTAGCAGCAGGACTTGTGAGGAGACAGTTAGCGGCAGGACTCCGGCGAGGTCGCCAGTTAGCAGCAGGACTCTGGCTGAGGCAGAGCAGTTAGCGGCAGGACTCCAGACTTAGGTAGACCAGTTACCAGCAGGTCTCTGGACTGCAGGCAGACAGTTAGCAGCTGGACTCGGGAGGCAGCAGTAGCAGCAGGACTTGGTGAGGTAGACCAGTTAGCAGCGGACTCTGGACTGCAGGTAGACCAGTACAGCAGCAGGACTTGGCTGAGGCGGACCAGTTCAACAGCTGGACTCCGGACTGAGGCAGACCAGTTAGCAGCAGGACTCTGGACTGCAGGCAGACCAGTTGCCAGCAGCAGGACTCTGGACTGCAGGCAGACCAGTTCAGCAGCTGGACTCTGAACTGCAGCCAGACCAGTTCAGCATCAGGACTCTGGAATGCAGGCAGACCAGTTCAACAGCAGGACTCTGGACTGCAGGCAGACCAGTTCAGCAGCTGGACTCTGGCTGCAGGTAGACCAGTTCAGCCAGCAGGACTTTGGACTGTAGGCAGACCAGTTCAGCGGCAGGACTCCGAACTTCAGGTAGACCAGTTCACCAGCAGGTCTCTGGACTGCAGGCAGACCAGTTCAGCCAGCAGCAGGACTCTGGACTATAGGTAGACCAGTTCAGAAGCTGGACTCTGGACTGCAGGTGGACAAGTTCAATAGCAGGACTCTGGACTGCAGGCAGATCAGTTCAGCAGCAGGACTCTGGACTGCAGGCAGACCAGTTCAACAGCCGGACTCTGGACTGCAGGCAGACCAGTTCAGCAGCAGGACTCTGGACTGCAGGTAGACCAGTTCAGCCAGCAGGACTCTAGACTGCAGGCAGGCCAGTTCAGAAGCTGGACTCTGGACTGCAGGTGGACCAGTTAAATAGCAGGACTCTGGACTGCAGGCAGGCCAGTTCAGCAGCAGGACTCTGGACTGCAGGTAGACCAGTTCAGCAGCTTGACTCTGTACTGCAGGCAGACCAGTTAAGCAGCAGGACTCTGGACTGCAGGCAGACCAGTTCAACAGCAGGACTCCGGACTGCAGGCAGACCAGTTCAGCAGCAGGACTCTGGACTGCAGGTAGACCAGTTCAACAGCAGGACTCTGGACTGCAGGTAGACCAGTTCAGCAGCCGAACGCTGGACTGCAGGCAGACCAGTTCAGCGGCAGGACTCCGGACTTCAGGTAGACCAGTTCACCAGCAGGTCTCTGGACTGCAGGCAGACCAGTTCAGCCAGCAGCAGGACTCTGGACTATAGGTAGACCAGTTCAGCCAGCAGGACTCTGGACTGCGGGCGGACCAGTTCAGAAGCTGGACTCTGGACTGCAGGTAGACCAGTTCAATAGCAGGACTCTGGACTGCAGGCAGATCAGTTCAGCAGCCGGACTCTGGACTGCAGGCAGACCAGTTCAGCAGCAGGACTCTGGACTGCAGGCAGACCAGTTCAGCAGCAGGACTCTAGACTGCAGGTAGACCAGTTCAGCAGTAGGACTCTGGACTGCAGCTAGACCAGGACAACAGCAGGACTCTGGACTGCAGATAGACCAGTTCAGCAGCTTGACTCTGGACTGCAGGCAGACCAGTTAAGCAGCAGGACTCTGGACTGCAGGCAGACCAGTTCAACAGCAGGACTCCGGACTGCAGGCAGACCAGTTCAGCAGCCGAACGCTGGACTGCAGGCAGACCAGTTCAGCGGCAGGACTCCGGACTTCAGGTAGACCAGTTCACCAGCAGGTCTCTGGACTGCAGGCAGACCAGTTCAGCCAGCAGCAGGACTCTGGACTATAGGTAGACCAGTTCAGCCAGCAGGACTCTGGACTGCAGGCGGACCAGTTCAGAAGCTGGACTCTGGACTGCAGGTAGACCAGTTCAATAGCAGGACTCTGGACTGCAGGCAGATCAGTTCAGCAGCCGGACTCTGGACTGCAGGCAGACCAGTTCAGCAGCAGGACTCTGGACTGCAGGCAGACCAGTTCAGCAGCAGGACTCTAGACTGCAGGTAGACCAGTTCAGCAGTAGGACTCTGGACTGCAGCTAGACCAGGACAACAGCAGGACTCTGGACTGCATGTAGACCAGTTCAGCCAGCAGGACTTCGGACTGCAGGTAGACCAGTTCAGCAGCAGGACTCTGGACTGCAGGTAGACCAGCTCAGCCAGCAGGACTCTGGACTGCAGGCAGGCCAGTTCAGAAGCTGGACTCTGGACTACAGGTGGACCAGTTCAATAGCAGGACTCTGGACTGCAGGCAGATCAGTTCAGCAGCAGGACTCTGGACTGCAGGCAGACCAGTTCAACAGCCGGACTCTGGACTGCAGGCAGACCAGTTCAGCAGCAGGACTCTGGACTGCAGATAAACCAGTTCAACAGCAGGACTCTGGACTGCAGGTAGACCAGTTCAGCAGCAGGACTCTGGACTGCAGGCGGACCAGTTCAACAGCTAGACTCTGGACTGCAGGCAGACCAGTTCAGCAGCAGGACTCTGGACTGCAGGCTGACCAGTTCAGCATCTGGACTCTGGACTGCAGGCAGACCATGCCAGCAGCAGGCCTCTGGACTGCAGGCAGACCGGTTCAGCAGCTGGACTCTGGACTGCAGGTAGACAGGTTCAACAGTGGGACTCTGGACTGCAGGCAGACCAGTTCAGCAGCAGGACTCTGGACTGCAGGCAGACCAGTTCAGCATCTGGACTCTGGACTGCAGGTAGACCAGTTCAACAGTGGGACTCTGGACTGCAGGCAGACCAGTTCAGCAGCTGGACTCTGGACTGCAGGCAGACCAGTTCAGCAGCAGGACTCTGGACTACAGGTAGACCAGTTCAGCAGCTGGACTCTGGACTGCAGGCAGACCAGTTCAGCAGCCGGACTCTGGACTGCAGACAGACCAGTTCAGCAGCAGGACTCTAGACTGCAGGCAGACCAGTTCAGCGGCAGGACTCCGGACTGCAGGTAGACCAGTTCAGCAGCAGGACTCTGGACTGCAGGCAGAGCAGTTCAGCGGCAGAACTCCAGACTTCAGGTAGACCAGTTCACCAGCAGGTCTCTGGAATGCAGGCAGACCAGTTCAGCAGCTGGACTCTGGACTGCAGGCAGACCAGTTCAGCAGCAGGACTCTGGACTGCAGGTAGACCAGTTCAACAGCAGGACTCTGGACTGCAGGTAGACCAGTACAGCAGCAGGACTCTGGACTGCAGGCGGACCAGTTCAACAGCTAGACTCCGGACTGCAGGCAGACCAGTTCAGCAGCAGGACTCTGGACTGCAGGCAGACCAGTTCAGCCAGCAGCAGGACTCTGGACTGCAGGCAGACCAGTTCAGCAGCTGGACTCTGAACTGCAGCCAGACCAGTTCAGCATCAGGACTCTGGAATGCAGGCAGACCAGTTCAACAGCAGGACTCTGGACTGCAGGCAGACCAGTTCAGCAGCTGGACTCTGGACTGCAGGTAGACCAGTTCAGCCAGCAGGACTTTGGACTGCAGGTAGACCAGTTCAGCAGCAGGACTCCAGACTTCAGGTAGACCAGTTCACCAGCAGGTCTCTGGAATGCAGGCAGACCAGTTCAGCAGCTGGACTCTGGACTGCAGACAGACCAGTTCAACAGCAGGACTCTGGACTGCAGGCAGACCAGTTCAGTAGCAGGACTCTGGACTGCAGGCAGACCATTTCGGGCAGCAGTACTCTGGACTGCAGGCAGACCAGTTCAGCAGTAGGACTCTGGACTGCAGGCAGACCAGTTCAGCAGCAGGACTCTACACTGCAGGCAGACCAGTTCAGCAGCAGGACTCTGGACTGCAGGCAGACCAGTTCAGCAGCAGTACTCTGGACTGCAGGCAGACCAGTTCAGCAGCAGGACTCTGGACTGCAGGCAGACCAGTTCAGCAGCTTGACTCTAGACTGCAGGCAGACCAGTTCTGCAGCTGGACTCTGGACTGCAGGCAGACCAGTTCTGCAGCAGGACTCTGGACTGCAGGCAGACCAGTTCTGCAGCCTGACTCTGGACTGCAGGCAGACCAGTTCAGTAGCAGGACTCTGGACTGCAGGCAGACCAGTTCGGGCAGCAGTACTCTGGACTGCAGGCGGACCAGTTCAGCAGTAGGACTCTGGACTGCAGGCAGACCAGTTCAGCAGCAGGACTCTACACTGCAGGCAGACCAGTTCAGCAGCAGGACTCTGGACTGCAGGCAGACCAGTTCAGCAGCAGGACTCTGGACTGCAGGCGGACCAGTTCAGCAGTTGGACTCTGGACTGCAGGCAGACCAGTTCAGCAGCAGGACTCTGGACTGCAGGCAGACCAGTTCAGCAGCAGGACTCTGGACTGCAGGCAGACCAGTTCAGCAGCAGGACTCTGGACTGTAGGCAGACCAGTTTGGCATCCGGACTCTAGACTGTAGAATGCTGCGTCCCCTCCTGTCTTCCATCTCTTTATCTGTCAGTTTCATCATTTTAAAGCCTTGTCTTGCTCTGAGTTTGCAGTCATACCACCTTAAATCAGTCAGACCCAGTTTCATTTGCAGCTAATTAACAGAATGAAGTTTTTCACAGTTTTCTAGTTGCTATTTAACATGTTTGCATTTGTCTTGAATTGTTCTTGTTTGCTTTCTGTCTTGCTGTTTCTCCTCCTCTTCTTCGTCTCCGTCTCTTGCATGGTGTGTGGTTAGCCAGCAGCCCTGTTGGAGATGGCGGCTCCCAGCTGGGCTCAGGGTTTGATATCTGCCCACCAGGTGGCTCAGACTAACCTCTCCTACAACCAGGTGACGCTCTGGTTCATCTCCCTTCTTTCACCCCGTTCAGCAGCTGCTTTGTTAGCAGACATGATCAGCACTGAGGGAGGACGTCGTGATGTCCAAAACCTGCTGATAAAACCTGCCAGAGAGGACACAGACTTTGTCTGCAGAGAAACCAGACAAAGCAGCTTGGCACAGACTGTAAAGATGATGAACAACACAACAAAGCGTGTAGGGGCGTCTCAATCCTGTTAGGACAGAGGGGTAGGGGTGTCCCAGGCCTGTTAGGACAGAGGGGTAGGGGCGTCTCAGTCCTGTTAGGACAGAGGGGTAAGGGTGTCCCAGGCCTGTTAGGACAGAGGGGTAGGGGTGTCTCAGTCCTGTTAGGACAGAGGGGTAGGGGTGTCTCAGTCCTGTTAGGACAGAGAGGTAGGGGTGTCTCAGTCCTGTTAGGACAGAGGGGTAGGGGTGTCTCAGTCCTGTTAGGACAGACGGGTAGGGGTGTCCCAGGCCTGTTAGGACAGAGGGGCAGGGGTGTCTCAGTCCTGTTAGGACAGAGGGGTAGGGGTGTCTCAGTCCTGTTAGGACAGAGAGGTAGGGGTGTCTCAGTCCTGTTAGGACAGACGGGTAGGGGTGTCCCAGGCCTGTTAGGACAGACGGGTAGGGGCGTCTCAATCCTGTTAGGACAGAGAGGTAGGGGTGTCTCAGTCCTGTTAGGACAGAGGGGTAGGGGTGTCCCAGGCCTGTTAGGACAGAGGGGTAGGGGTGTCCCAGGCCTGTTAGGACAGAGGGGTAGGGGTGTCTCAGTTCTGTTCGGACAGAGGGGTAAGGGTGTCCCAGGCCTGTTAGGACAGAGGGGTAAGGGTGTCCCAGGCCTGTTAGGACAGAGGGGTAAGGGTGTCCCAGGCCTGTTAGGACAGAGGGGTAGGGGTGTCCCAGGCCTGTTAGGAAAGAGGGGTAAGGGGTGTCTCAGTCCTGTTAGGACAGAGGGGTAGGGGCGTCCTAGGCCTGTTAGGACAGAGGGGTAAGGGTGTCCCAGGCCTGTTAGGACAGAGGGGTAAGGGTATATACCCTATTAAATGAAGGGGTACAAAAAATTTGCAACTCACTGGCAAAATGGCCACAAATATAGATATTTTCTCCGTAGATAAAGTCCATGGCTGCTGGTCTTCCATTACATGGAGGTCGTCATGGATACGACACAATTAGGAATGACATCACAGATCGGACTGAACGTTCACATCAGCCTGGTAACGTTAACCCACAGCTGGAGACGGATGATGTCTCCAGATTTCCAGCGTCCATCTGCTTGTGTTGAGCTGCAGGCTCTGATTGGCCGCTGCGTGGCTCCTCCAGTGCGGATCGTGTCTGCAGAGCCTCGTAGCCTGTTTCCCGCTCAGAGCTGTTGTTTGTGCTGTTTTCCCTTTCTTCTACATCCCTGGTGTTCCTGTAGCTCCTGTATAAAACCCTGTGTTGGCGTGCATGCTAGTGTTCTGCCTTCCTGACCCTGCTGTGTTAAAGACAACCATCATCCTCATCATTCATTGCGTGTGTGCGTGCACGCGCAGGCAGAGGAAGAACTGGGCCGAGCTCAGAAGATATTTGAAGAGCTGAACGTGGAGTTACAGGACGAGCTGCCAGCATTGTGGGATAGGTGAGAACCCGCCAGCTAGACTCACCAGCACTCAGTTTGACATGCAGCTAGCAGAGGAACAGAGCTCCACTACTTCCATCTCCATGCATGCAGGTGGAACAGTAAGTTCAGGTCCAAATCAGATCCACAAGTACATGTGAATGGGCCCGGACAAGCCCCCGGGAGTAGAGGGACCTGGGCCCGGACAAGCCCCCAGGAGTAGAGACCTGGTCCCGGACAAGCCTCCAGGAGTAGAGACCTGGTCCCGGACAAGCCCCGGGGGTAGAGAGAAAGGCCGGGCCGACGGCCGGCGTGGGGCCTGGTCCCGGACAAGCCCCCGGGAGTAGAGAAACCTGGGCCCGGACAAGCCCCCGGGAGTAGGGACCTGGTCCCGGACAAGCCCCCGGGAGGTAGAGAAACCTGGTCCCGGACAAGCCCCCGGGAGTAGAGACCTGGTCCCGGACAAGCCCCCGGGAGGTAGAGGGACCTGGGCCCGGACAAGCCCCCGGGAGTAGAGAGACCTGGTCCCGGACAAGCCCCCAGGAGTAGAGACCTGGTCCCGGACAAGGCCCCGGGAGGTAGAGAAACCTGGGCCCGGACAAGCCCCCGGGAGTAGAGGGACCTGGGCCCGGACAAGCCCCCGGGAGTAGAGGGACCTGGTCCCGGACAAGCCCCCAGGAGTAGAGACCTGGTCCCGGACAAGCCCCCGGGAGTAGAGGGACCTGGGCCCGGACAGGCCCCCGGGAGTAGAGGGACCTGGGCCCGGACAAGCCCCCAGGAGTAGAGACCTGGTCCCGGACAAGCCCCCGGGAGTAGAGGGATCTGGGCCCGGACAAGCCCCCGGGAATAGAGGGACCTGGGCCCGGACAAGCCCCCAGGAGTAGAGAAACCTGGGCCCGGACAAGCCCCCGGGAGTAGAGACCTGTTCCCGGACAAGCCCCCAGGAGTAGAGACCTGTTCCCGGACAAGCCCCCGGGAGTAGAGACCTGGTCCCGGACAAGCCCCGGGGAGTAGAGACCTGGGCCCGGACAAGCCCCCGGGAGTAGAGGGACCTGGGCCCGGACAAGCCCCCAGGAGTAGAGACCTGTTCCCGGACAAGCCCCCGGGAGTAGAGACCTGGTCCCGGACAAGCCCCGGGGAGTAGAGGGACCTGGTCCCAGACTAGCTCACATAATCTAGACATTTTTAGGTGGGGTGGCCAGAGGTCTTGCCAGGGTGGGAATGGATGTCCTGCAGGATGCTGAATCCTTAAGAATCCATCCTCAGAATAAGCCCAGAGAAGAGCTGACATTGCCGTCCAGGATGGACATCCGCGTCTTTTTTAGGAGCCTAGGACGACATCAGTCTGCCGTGCAGCAAAACATCTCACAAACATTCAGATCTAGAGCTTCTGCAGCTGTTTGTCAGGACTGAGATGGTCACATGAACGATGATTATCTGAGCAGTTAGAACAGTTTCCGTGTTATTTATTGTTACATCTGATGTTTGCAGAGTTTAAACAGAGTAAAACCAGAATACCTGAATCTGAAATCTCCCCCTCCCTCACTCACATCTCCCTCCTCAGCTTCACTTCTTCATGTGTTGCTCTCTCAATGGTCATCTCTTACTCTGATGGGCTCTCTACCACGCTTTTCTTTATCCCACCCATTCCTCACTCCCCCCCCTCCCCCCCCCCCCCCCCCCGCCAAAAAAACAAACAAACCTGGAGGTGTCTCCACTTTTAGATTTTCCTTTCATTGTGGCAACTTGTAGCACCAACATTAGAAAGTAATTACACGGAACCATGCGAAGCAAGAAGTCCTTCAGTACATGTCTGGAACGTGTGCTGGGGGGACGTTTCGTCCCAGACCAGCTCTTCAACTGTACTTGTAGATTTGATTTGTACTTGAACTCGCTGCAGCTGCAGATGTGCAGATACCAGTAAGAAAGCACACATCCTGTCCTAGCTCCAGTTTATGATGGCTAATGTTGTGTGTTTGTGTTCAGGCGTGTTGGCATCTATGTCAACTCATTCCAGAGCCTGGCAGGCCATCAGGAGAAGTTCCACAAAGAAATGAGCAAAGTGAGTCAAACGGACCAATTATGATTGATCAGACTGACGGTACGTGGATCAGTCAGTGATATCTGCGCCTCCTCTCGTCTCCAGCTCAGCCAAAACCTGAACGACATCATGACCAAACTGGAGGAGCAGCGGCAGCTCAAGTAAGTTTCATTCAGACACGTTCAGAGATGCATGAATGTGTAGAGCAAATGAGAGTAATGTTCTTCATGGCGCCCCCTGCTGCAGAAAAGGTGGCGCTGCAGCCTCAAAGACTGGAGACGGTGCGAAGAGGTAAAACCTGCTGCATGCATGTCAGCCGTCCTGCTGCATGTTAACAGAGCCTGCATCCGAGCACGCTGTCATGTAAACACGGTCCACTTCTGTTCTGTCTGTGAACACGAGTCTAACCAGCCAATCACACGGCAGCGTAAAAACACGGTCCACTTCTGTTCTGTCTGTGAACACAAGATCTGACCAGCCAATCACACGGCAGCGTAAAAACACGGCCCACTTCTGTTCTGTCTGTGAACACGAGATCCGACCAGCCAATCACACGGCAGCGTAAAAACACGGTCCACTTCAGCTGGTTCTGTCTGAGAACACGAGATCTGACCAGCCAATCACACGGCAGCGTAAAAACACGGTCCACTTCAGCTGGTTCTGTCTGAGAACACGAGATCTAACCAGCCAATCACACGGCAGCGTAAAAACACGGTCCACTTCTGTTCTGTCTGTGAACACGAGATCCGACCAGCCAATCACACTGCAGCGTAAGAACACGGTCCACTTCAGCTGGTTCTGTCTGTGAACACAAGATCTGACCAGCCAATCACACGGCAGCGTAAAAACACGGTCCACTTCAGCTGGTTCTGTCTGTGAACACGAGTCTAACCAGCCAATCACACGGCAGCGTCTGGTCATTGGTCATGTAGATGCGATGAAGAAGACTTATTGAGATTCTCATTATGATGAGGTGGAACGGGCGATTCTCATGGTGATGAGGTGGAACGGGAGGTTCTCATGGTGATGAGGTGGAACAGGAGATTCTCATGGTGATGAGGTGGAACGGGAGATTCTCATGGTGATGAGGTGGAACAGGCGATTCTCATGGTGATGAGGTGGAACGGGAGGTTCTCATGGTGATGAGGTGGAACGGGAGATTCTCATGGTGATGAGGTGGAACGGGAGATTCTCATGGTGATGAGGTGGAACGGGAGATTCTCATGGTGATGAGGTGGAACGGGGGAGATTCTCATGGTGATGAGGTGGAACGGGAGATTCTCATGGTGACGAGGTGGAACGGGAGATTCTCATGGTGATGAGGTGGAACGGGAGATTCTCATGGTGACGAGGTGGAACGGGAGATTCTCATGGTGATGAGTTGGAACGGGAGATTCTCATGGTGACGAGGTGGAACGGGAGATTCTCATGGTGATGAGGTGGAACGGGAGATTCTCATGGTGACGAGGTGGAACGGGAGATTCTCATGGTGATGAGTTGGAACGGGAGATTCTCATGGTGATGAGGTGGAACGGGAGATTCTCATGGTAATGAGGTGGAACGGGAGACTCTCATGGTGACGAGGTGGAACGGGAGATTCTCATGGTGATGAGGTGGAACGGGAGATTCTCATGGTGACGAGGTGGAACGGGAGATTCTCATGGTGATGAGGTGGAACGGGAGATTCTCATTGTGATGAGGTGGAACGGGAGATTCTCATGGTGACGAGGTGGAACGGGAGATTCTCATGGTGATGAGGTGGAACGGGAGATTCTCATTGTGATGAGGTGGAACGGGAGACTCTCATGGTGACGAGGTGGAACGGGAGATTCTCATGGTGATGAGGTGGAACGGGAGATTCTCATGGTGACGAGGTGGAACGGGAGATTCTCATGGTGACGAGGTGGAACGGGAGATTCTCATGGTGATGAGTTGGAACGGGAGATTCTCATGGTGATGAGGTGGAACGGGAGACTCTCATGGTGATGAGGTGGAACGGGAGATTCTCATGGTGATGAGGTGGAACGCGAGATTCTCATGGTGATGAGGTGGAACAGGAGATTCTCATGGTAATGAGGTGGAACGGGAGATTCTCATGGTGATGAGGTCGAACAGGAGACTCTCATGGTGATGAGGTGGAACGGGAGACTCTCATGGTAATGAGGTGGAACGGGAGATTCTCATGGTGATGAGGTGGAACGGGAGGTTCTCATGGTGATGAGGTGGAACGGGAGATTCTCATGGTGATGAGGTGGAACGGGAGATTCTCATTGTGATGAGGTGGAACGGGAGGTTCTCATGGTGACGAGGTGGAAAGGGAGATTCTCATGGTGACGAGGTGGAACGGGAGATTCTCATGGTGACGAGGTGGAACAGGCGATTCTCATGGTGATGAGGTCGAACAGGAGACTCTCATGGTGATGAGGTGGAACGGGAGACTCTCATGGTGATGAGGTGGAACGCGAGATTCTCATGGTGATGAGGTGGAACGCGAGATTCTCATGGTGATGAGGTGGAACGCGAGATTCTCATGGTGATGAGGTGGAACGGGAGATTCTCATTGTGATGAGGTGGAACGGGAGATTCTCATGGTGATGAGGTGGAACGGGAGATTCTCATTGTGATGAGGTCGAACAGGAGATTCTCATGGTGATGAGGTCGAACAGGAGACTCTCATGGTGATGACGTGGAACAGGAGACTCTAATGGTGATGAGGTGGAACGGGAGATTCTCATCGTGGATCTTCAGCAACTGAGTGATCCTATCATGACAATATGGAGCCGAATCTCGTAGAAATGTTTCCAAAACTGTCTTTGATCTCTTACAGAAACAGTTAAGGCGGTTCTGGAAGAAAAGGGGTCCAACCCGTCACTGGAAAGTGGACCTGACTACGTGAACCTGACTAAGTGGACCTGACTAAGTGGACCTGACTAAGTGGACCTGACCAAGTGGACCTGACTAAGTGGACCTGACTAAGTGGACCTGACCAAGTGGACCTGACTAAGTGGACCTGACTAAGTGGACCTGACTAAGTGGACCTGACCAAGTGGACCTGACTAAGTGGACCTGACTACGTGAACCTGACTAAGTGGACCTGACTAAGTGGACCTGACTAAGTGGACCTGACCAAGTGGACCTGACTAAGTGGACCTGACTAAGTGGACCTGACTAAGTGGACCTGACCAAGTGGACCTGACTAAGTGGACCTGACTACGTGAACCTGACTAAGTGGACCTGACTAAGTGGACCTGACTAAGTGGACCTGACCAAGTGGACCTGACTAAGTGGACCTGACTAAGTGGACCTGACCAAGTGGACCTGACTAAGTGGACCTGACTACGTGAACCTGACTAAGTGGACCTGACTATGTGGACCGGACTATGTGGACCTGACTAAGTGGACCTGACTAAGTGGACCTGACTATGTGGACCTGACTAAGTGGACCTGACTACGTGAACCTGACTAAGTGGACCTGACTATGTGGACCGGACTATGTGGACCTGACTAAGTGGACCTGACTAAGTGGACCTGACCAAGTGGACCTGACTAAGTGGACCTGACTAAGTGGACCTGACCAAGTGGACCTGACTAAGTGGACCTGACTACGTGAACCTGACTAAGTGGACCTGACTATGTGGACCAGACTATGTGGACCTGACTAAGTGGACCTGACTAAGTGGACCTGACTAAGTGGACCTGACTAAGTGGACCTGACTAAGAGGACATGACTAATGATTAATCTTACGTATTTTTAATTGGGAAGTGATGCAAACTTCATATCAGTGAGAATGTTGCTGCTCATTGGTGTCTTGACTTTCCGTTGTGGGTTAATGTTTTCTGCATGTTGGTTTGAATATTCTAACATTGTTTCCGCTGCCTGATGCAGCTGGTGTTGGTGCTGCCCCCCTGTGGGCGGAGCTTAGACCTGCTGGTGGGGTTTATCTGACATCCCACATTCACACACCTGGATGTTATACGAGGGGGACTACGAGCTGGACTCATCAGGCCTCATCAGAACCAGAACCAGGAAGGAAAACCTCCATCAGAACCAGAACCAGGAAAGAAAACCTCCATCAGGACCAGAACCAGGGAGGAAAATCTCCACCAGAACCAAAGCCAGGAAGGATAACCTCCATCTGGACCAGAACCAGGAAAGAAAACCTCCATCAGGACCAGAAACAGGGAAGAAAACCTCCATCAGAACCAGAACCAGGAAAGAAAACTTCCATCTGGACCAGAACCAGGAAAGAAAACCTCCATTAGAACCAGAACCAGGAAGGAAAACCTCCATCAGGACCAGAAACAGGGAGGAAAACCTCCATCAGAACCAGAACCAGGAAAGAAAACTTCCATCAGGACCAGAAACAGGGAGGAAAGCCTCCATCAGAACCACAACCAGGAAAGAAAACTTCCATCTGGACCAGAACCAGGAAAGAAAACCTCCATTAGAACCAGAACCAGGAAAGAAAACTTCCATCAGGACCAGAAACAGGGAGGAAAACCTCCATCAGAACCACAACCAGGAAAGAAAACCTCCATCAGAACCACAACCAGGAAAGAAAACCTCCATCAGGACCAGAAACAGGGAGGAAAACCTCCATCAGAACCAGAACCAGGAAAGAAAACTTCCATCTGGACCAGAACCAGGAAAGAAAACCTCCATTAGAACCAGAACCAGGAAGGAAAACCTTCATTAGAACCAGAACCAGGAAGAAAAACCTCCATTACAACCAGAACCAGGAAGAAAAACTTCCATCTGGACCAGAACCAGGAAAGAAAACCTCCATTAGAACCAGAACCAGGAAGGAAAACTTCCATCTGGACCAGAACCAGGAAAGAAAACCTCCATTAGAACCAGAACCAGGAAGGAAAACCTCCATTAGAACCAGAACCAGGAAGGAAAACCTTCATTAGAACCAGAACCAGGAAGAAAAACCTCCATTAGAACCAGAACCAGGAAGAAAAACTTCCATCTGGATCAGAACCAGGAAGAAAAACCTCCATCAGGATCAGAACCAGGAAGAAAAACCTCCATTAGAACCAGAACCAGGAAGAAAAACTTCCATCTGGATCAGAACCAGGAAGAAAAACCTCCATCAGGATCAGAACCAGGAAGAAAAACCTCCATCAGAACCAGAACCAGGAAGAAAAACTTCCATCTGGATCAGAACCAGGAAGAAAAACCTCCATCAGGATCAGAACCAGGAAGAAAAACTTCCATCAGGATCAGAACCAGGAAGAAAAACTTCCATGAACCACTCGTTCATGGAGTCAGACCGGGACCCGGTTCTCGTTCCTGGAGTCAGACCGGGACCCGGTTCTCGTTCCTGGAGTCAGACCGGGACCTGTTTGTCGTTCCTGGAGTCAGACCGGGACCCGGTTGTCGTTCCTGGAGCCAGACCGGGACCCGGTTCTCGTTCCTGGAGTCAGACCGGGACCCGGTTCTCGTTCATGGAGTCAGACCTGGACCCGGTTCTCGTTCCTGGAGTCAGACCGGGACCCGGTTGTCGTTCCTGGAGTCAGACCGGGACCCGGTTCTCGTTCATGGAGTCAGACCTGGACCCGGTTCTCGTTCCTGGAGTCAGACCGGGACCCGGTTCTCGTTCATGGAGCCAGACCGGGACCCGGTTCTCGTTCCTGGAGTCAGACCGGGACCCGGTTCCCGTTCCTGGAGTCAGACCGGGACCTGTTTGTCGTTCCTGGAGTCAGACCGGGACCCGGTTCTTGTTCCTGGAGCCAGACCGGGACCCGGTTGTCGTTCCTGGAGCCAGACCGGGACCTGGTTCTCGTTCCTGGAGCCAGACCGGGATCCGGTTCCACAGAGACGGGTCTGATAACTGGAGGTTCTGCCTCCTGGTCTACGTTAGAACGTAGACACGTCTGTAGATGATGACCTGCCTGTCACGTTCAGTATACACTGATGGTGAGTGAAATGGGATGCGGCCGGCGTCTCGTCCCGTCTCTAATGTCCTTCTCTTGTCCCGTCAGTGAGGAGGCCAACCACAGCGAAGCGGCGGCCTCGGCACCCTCAGCACCGAAGGTAAGCGGCTTCATACCCCCCCATAATGCTCCCCGTCGCCGCGGCCATCGTGGGTTATGCTTGTTTGTTTGTTTGTTTGTGTGTGTGAGCTGCCTGTGCACGAATCCTGTGGTTTTGGTGGAAACATGTAGATCATTTGTGACTTAATGTTGGTGAAATGTGTAAGATCTCTGACATCACTGCAAACGACCGTTTACAGCTGGAAGTTTGAGTTGGTTTCTTCGTTTTTAAATGTGAAACTGAGCTTGAAGTCATGAGTTCCTCCGGCCTTTTGGCTCTAAATGTGACATGTGTCTGCCTCCGTACCCGTTAGAAACTCTGCAGGTTTCATGTTTTCGTACTCCTGCGTCATTGTTTCAGTAAAGTGTCGGTTTCCGGTGGTGAGCAGACGTGCGTGCTGCACGTTTTCTCCTGAGCCTGCATGATCTGGATGTTCGTGACCCCGGCTCCTGGAGCCTGCAGCAGCTAACTGTGACTGTCCTCTGTCTTCCCGCTGCATGCTGCATGTGTGTGATGACCCTGCCGTGCAGAAACCCGGCCCCCCTCCCAGCCGACCTCCCCCCAGACTGACGCCATCCCCGGATCCGAGAGAGCAGCGTGTCAGCCCGCTGGAGGCGGAGTCGCCCGGTGCTACGACCGACTCCGTTAGCACGTCGCCACAGGTCAGACGCAGAACGTCACCTGCTGCAGACGGAGAACCAGCCTAGAACCATGAAAGGAGAACTTTCTGTTTCCAACCTGGACCTTATTTCTAGGAGTTCATACGTGCATTTACTCACCGGTAAACTTTCTGCATCACTTTGGGTCCTTCAGAAGATATTACGCTGAGTCGCCCTTCGGTGTTCCTCCTGTATCACGGCAGAGACGGGGCAGCTACTATCAGACATTATCTGCAGTAAAACTCCTTCATCTCATCAATACTTTAGTAGAATGAACGAATGAGTACTATTGTCACGTGATTCCAGATTTATCTTTCCGTTAGTTATCAGGGTTCTACACACTTTTCAGGGCCGCTCGTTCACGATGCGCTTCCATAGTACAGCTGAGACGATCAGCTGATACCCAGATAAGAAAAACACGGTTAGAGAAACTCTGACCTCACAGGACAATAGTACTCATTCATTCCTTCATTCTACTGAAAGTATTGATGAAATGAAGGAGTTTTACTGCAGATAACGTCTGACAGAGGCTGCCCCGTCTCTGCCGTTATATGGATGCACGCTGAAGGATGATGCAATGTTACATCTTCTGAAGGAGTCAGAGTGATGCAGAAACTTTAGCGGTGAGCAAATGCACGTATGAACTCATAGAAATAAGATCCAGGTTGGAAAAAAAGAAACTTATCCTTTAAAATATGATATTTTTATCAGTTTTGTTTCATCTGAGTGTTTAAGAGTTAAAAAATGAGAAGCCCAGGGACAGAACCCTGAGGAACTCCTCATCTCCAGGCTTTTATGTCAAATGTACAGCAGATGTATCAGTCAGCTTGAAGCTGTTATTTTAGAGAAGGATGTAGGAGATCTGCCTCCCCCCTGATGCTGCAGCCATGTTTGTACCTGTAGAGCAGGTGAGTGTTGTAGCTGACCTCTGACCTCTGACATGTGCAGCAGTGTGAGCCCTGCTCAGGGGTAAACCTGCTGGACTGGGATGTGGAGGTCCTCCAGCCCGCTGCACTGCCAGCTCCTGAGGTGGGTGGTGTGAAAACAGTGATGGCTTCCTGTCAGAAGTGACTGTGTTTGCGTGAAGGTCCCGATAACCCGGCTCAGCTGCGTACATGCTGGCTTCACCAGTTTAACGGAGCTTTAAAGTCAAACCGATAACCTGGTTCAGCTGCGTACGTGCTGGCTTCACCAGTTTAACGGAGCTTTAAAGTCAAACCGATAACCTGGTTCAGCTGCGTACGTGCTGGCTTCACCAGTTTAACGGAGCTTTAAAGTCAAACCGATAACCTGGTTCAGCTGCGTACATGCTGGCTTCACCAGTTTAACGGAGCTTTAAAGTCAAACCGATAACCCGGTTCAGCTGCGTACATGCTGGCTTCACCAGTTTAACGGAGCTTTAAAGTCAAAGTTCAGGCGGGAAATGTGCTTCCACGTAAATACAGTCCGAGTGGCTGCATGGCTTCACATCTGCGCTGACTGCATGCACAGCAACGTGCTGCTCTACACTTCTGCTGCTGTGTGGCTGGGGGGGGGTTGGACCTGAGCTCTCTGTTTTAGGAACAATAAGCAAAAAGATTGTGAAATCAGGAACAGTGGGTGCATCAGACACGTTCATGGTTCTGTGAATGGAGGAATTTTGTCATTTCTGCGCATGTCATCATGCATGCATGCTCCAACGGTCAGAAAGCTTTGGGAATCCATTGGAGTAGAAGAGAGACCGGTCTTTACGGGGTTAATCACAACAGGAGAGGTCTCTCCTCGTCCACTGAGACAGTCCAAATGCAAACAGTGTCCAGCATCGTGCAGTTAACCCCGTAAAGACCGGTCTCTGTTTCTATAGACTGCCAAAGCGCTCTGCCCGTCCAGTTGGAGCGCGAGTGAAGACAAATGTGGGATGTTTGATGCTGGCTAAATATTGTTCATCTTGCTCCTCACTGCTGTCCGAAGGCGCCGTCGTGGGAATCGTGGGTAAGCGTGCTGCTTTCTGAGCTGCCCTCCTCAGCTGCATCTGTCTGCTTCCACAACGAAGGGCTGACATAAACTCAACTTCCCTCTTTGGTTTCTCAATCCCTCCTCAATCCTGTCCAACCTTTATGATTAAACCCGGGCCGTCCTCTCCCATCCCCCCTCCCGCTGACCCTAAACCGTTGGGATGCCTCACTCCCCTTGACCTTACAGCGCGATCAGGCCGCCGCGGAGCCGGCACCCCAGGACGATTCCGACCAGGACGAGGCTCAGTCTGGCTGGGATTACCGCGAAGGCGGCGCTCAGAGCTACGCCCAGCCCGGCTGGGACGAGGAGGCGGCCGAGGGTCAGGAGAGCTGGGGCGATGACGGGGGCTACGCCGCCCAGTCACACGCCCAGCCCAGCTGGGACGAGGAGGCGGCCGAGGGTCAGGAGAGCTGGGGCGATGACGGGGGCTACGCCGCCCAGTCACACACCGAGCCCAGCTGGGACGATGATGGTGCCCATGTGGGACAGGGTGGCTGGGGCGATGAGGAGGTAGAGTTGGAGGGGGGGTAGCAGCTTGGTGACGTCTGCAATAGTCCCGGATGCTGGAAACCTGGTGGAAAAGCAACAATGACCTTCCTGACTTTCTGTGTTTCCTACTTCTGCACCTTTTCTGTCTTTTACTAACTCACGTTTTCTCTGCATCTTTGCAGAGTTCAGTGACCAACGGCTCTGACGGCGAGCTTCCTCCAGGGTTTCTCTACAAGGCCAGTCCACTTCATTTCTGCTCGACTCAGGGCGGGAGCAGCATGGATGCACCCCCTCTGGGAGATGTTGCAGAGTAAATTCTGGTTTCGTGTTTTCCTCCAGGTGAAAGCTGTACACGAGTACACGGCCACTGATGGTGACGAGCTGGAGCTACAGATCGGAGATGTGGTGCTGGTTCTGGCCTTTGATAACCCGGATGAACAGGTTGGTGTCCCACACGGCAACCTTCCGGGTTTTATGCTTTCGTGTACCGCTTCTATACTCTGTGACGTAGACCAGCTTACGAACTGAAACACCGCACGAAGCTACGCATTTTCACACCAGTCACACCAGGATAGAAGAACGGCAGAAGATTTCAGATAAACGTACACAGATTGCAGCATTGCACAGATGACGAAGTGAACCCCAATAGGGGATTATCACGCTTCCGCGTTCCGGTTTCCAGAAGTTGAAACATTTGAAGCTTCCTCTTCCGGGCCAGGAATGGCTCAATCCAAGTCCCGATGTTGCTGCTCTGCTCCATTGTGTACATCTAATAAACAACGCCAGCCGTACCGAAGTTTTCATGGATTCCCGACTGAAAAGACACTAAGGAAGAAGTGGATGAAAGCGATTTGTCGGAGTGAAGGACCGAAATTTAAAATAAAACAAGGTTGCACATATGTCTGTAGTCGGCACTTCAATGATGCAGACTACACTACAGCTAGCGTTAGCAAGCTCGCGTTAGCTGACGTTACCAACTTTTCGCTTGTGAAAACATACAAGCGTCTGAAAACTGGGTCTGTACCCCCCCGTTTCCAGTGGAACAACTGGGGACTGCCAAAAAAAGGAGACGCTTTCAGATGCTTGTGTGTTTTCAGCCGCACAAAGTTAGGCACGTTATCGAGCTGGCTAATGCTAACCTGCTAACACGACTGTGCAGACTGCCAGCCACAAACAAACGTGTGTCGTTTTATTATAAAGTTCGGTCCTTCACCGCGGCGAATTGGTCGTTTTGATCCACTTCTTCCTTAGTATCACTTCAGTCTAGAATGAAAACTTGGCATTGGCGTTTATCCGATTTACAAAGTTTAACAGAGTAGTAGTCGGCGGACTACTGTTAGCAGGTTAGCATTAGCCAGCTCGATAACGTGCCTAACTTTGTGCGGCTGAAAACACACAAGCATCTGAAAGCGTCTCCTTTCTTGGCAGTCCCCAGTTGTTCCACTGGAAACGGGGGGGTACAGACCGGATTTTCAGATGTTTGTGTGTTTTAAGACGCACAATGTTAAGCACGTCAGTAAACGCTAGCTGGCTAATGCTAGCATGCTGTGAAGTGCTGGTGTTGTGCCCCACCGGCGACAAACAAACGTGTGTTTTATTATAAAGTTCGGCCCTTCACCGTGGCGAATCGATCGCTTTGATCCACTTCTTCCTTAGTATCACTTTAGTCTAGAATGAAAACTTAAGTATGTTTGGAGTTTATCCGATTTAAACAGTATAACAGAGCAGGAACAGCTGTCGTTAACATGGCCTGGAACAGGAAGTGTCCAAAATCCGGGAACTTCCGGTAAGCGTGATAATCCCCTATTCCACGAAGTTCGGTCTGTGTGTCAATGACATCCGAACGAATCTCAGAACCATGAAACTGAGTCATTTAATGTTTAACGTCGTGTAGTAACACGTCTGTAAAAAGTAGTTCCAGGATGACGTTTACCATCGTGTAGTAACACGTCTGTAAAAAGTAGTTCCGGGGTGACGTTGACCATCGTGTAGTAACACATCTGTAAAAAGTAGTTCCAGGGTGATGTTTACCGTTGTGTAGTAACACATCTGTAAAAAGTAGTTCCAGGGTGACGTTAACCATCGTGTAGTAACACGTCTGTAAAAAGTAGTTCCAGGGTGATGTTTACCATCGTGTAGTAACACGTCTGTAAAAAGTAGTTCCAAGGTGATGTTTACCATCTTTTAGCAAAAAATCTTTAAAAAGTAGTTCCAGGGGGATCTTTACCATCGTGTAGTAACACGTCTGTAAAAAGTAGTTCCAGGGTGATGTTTACCATCGTGTAGTAACACGTCTGTAAAAAGTAGTTTCAGGGTGATGTTTAACATCGTGTAGTAACACGTCTGTAAAAAGTAGTTCCGGGGTGACGTTGACCATCGTGTAGTAACACATCTGTAAAAAGTAGTTCCAGGGTGATGTTTACCGTTGTGTAGTAACACATCTGTAAAAAGTAGTTCCAGGGTGACGTTAACCATCGTGTAGTAACACGTCTGTAAAAAGTAGTTCCAGGGAGATGTTTACCATCGTGTAGTAACACGTCTGTAAAAAGTAGTTCCAAGGTGATGTTTACCATCGTGTAGTAACACGTCTTTAAAAAGTAGTTCCAGGGTGATGTTTACCATCGTGTAGTAACACGTCTGTAAAAAGTAGTTCCAGGGTGATGTTTACCATCGTGTAGTAACACGTCTGTAAAAAGTAGTTTCAGGGTGATGTTTACCATCGTGTAGTAACACGTCTGTAAAAAGTAGTTCCAGGGTGATGTTTACCATCGTGTAGAAACACGTCTGTAAAAAGTAGTTCCAGGGTGATGTTTACCATCGTGTAGTAACACGTCTGTAAAAGTAGTTCCAGGGTGATGTTTACCATCGTGTAGTAACATGTCTATAAAAGGTAGTTCCAGGGTGATGTTTACCATCGTGTAGTAACACGTCTGTAAAAAGTAGTTCCAGGGTGATGTTTACCATCGTGTAGAAACACGTTTGTAAAAAGTAGTTCCAGGGTGATGTTTACCATCGTGTAGTAACACGTCTGTAAAAAGTAGTTCCAGGGTGATGTTTACCATCGTGTAGTAACACGTCTGTAAAAAGTAGTTCCAGGGTGATGTTTACCATCGTGTAGAAACACGTCTGTAAAAGTAGTTCCAGGGTGATGTTTACCATCGTGTAGTAACATGTCTATAAAAAGTAGTTCCAGGGTGATGTTTAACATCGTGTAGTAACACGTCTGTAAAAAGTAGTTCCGGGGTGACGTTGACCATCGTGGAGTAACACATCTGTAAAAAGTAGTTCCAGGGTGACGTTAACCATCGTGTAGTAACACGTCTGTAAAAAGTAGTTCCAGGGAGATGTTTACCATCGTGTAGTAACACGTCTGTAAAAAGTAGTTCCAGGGTGACGTTTACCATCGTGTAGAAACACGTCTGTAAAAGTAGTTCCAGGGTGATGTTTACCATCGTGTAGTAACACGTCTGTAAAAAGTAGTTTCAGGGTGACGTTTACCATCGTGTAGTAACACGTCTGTAAAAAGTAGTTCCAGGGTAATGTTTACCATCGTGTAGTAACATGTCTGTAAAAAGTAGTTCCAGGGTGACGTTAACCATCATGTAGTAACACGTCTGTAAAAAGTAGTTCCAGGGAGATGTTTACCATTGTGTAGTAACACGTCTGTAAAAAGTAGTTTCAGGGTGACGTTTACCATCGTGTAGTAACACGTCTGTAAAAAGTAGTTCCAGGGTAATGTTTACCATCGTGTAGTAACATGTCTGTAAAAAGTAGTTCCAGGGTGATGTTTACCATCATGTAGTAACACGTCTGTAAAAAGTAGTTCCAGGGTGACGTTTACCATCGTGTAGTAACACATCTGTAAAAAGCAGTTCCAGGGTGATGTTTATAACCGTGTAGTAACACGTCTGTAAAAAGTAGTTTCAGGGTGATGTTTACCATCGTGTAGTAACACCTCTGTAAAAAGTAGTTCCAGGGTGATGTTTACCATCGTGTAGTAACACGTCTGTAAAAAGTAGTTCCAGGGTGATGTTTACCATCGTGTAGTAACACGTCTGTAAAAGTAGTTTCAGGGTGATGTTTACCATCGTGTAGTAACACATCTGTAAAAAGTAGTTCCAGAGTGATGTTTACAATCGTGTAGTAACACGTCTGTAAAAGTAGTATATATCTAAATAGTAATATAATATCCAAATAATAACCAGTAGTTCTTGAGCATAATCAGTGGTATACACACCATTATTTGACATGTGTCCTGTGAAACATTCCCACTCGGCTGTCGTAACCTGACTGCAGTTCTGGCCTTCCTGACCTGGACGCTGCCACAGACGGTTGCCTCAGTGGATGATTCCTGTCCTGATGTGTGTTTGCAGGATGACGGCTGGCTCCTGGGCCTGAAGGAGTCTCAGTGGCTGCAGAAGAAGGACATTTCAGCCAAAGGTGTTTTCCCTGAGAACTTCACCCAGAAGGTTTGATGGTGTCCGAACTCGTCAGCCACGCTGCGTGACACTCCGTCACATCAACGTCTACCTACACTGCATGATTGGACCCAGACATGTGCACTGAAAGACATCTTGTATGATCCTAGATAAATTAAAACAGTGCCTGTTTAAGCAAAGTTAAAGAATTTGGTTTTGCCGTGACTATTTTGTCAAGTTGTGTTTTAATTTGTTGTTTCAGAAGTGACCCCCTTGTTTCCACATATGCGTTTTATATGTCATTGAGCCAGAAATCCATTCATTTTGAGAGAATTTTGAGTTTACATTCAGATCAAAAACACCCCAACAGCTTTAAGTTTTGTCTGGATTATGGAGAGAGAAACAAACTGTGTACCAGACGGTTGAAAGAACAGATACTGCATACTACATACTGCTAATCTCATCACAATGTTTATCACGTTTTCAGGTGAAAACATGATTCATGTTAAGTGACCGTTCGAATTAAATGATGGAAAATCGAGTTTTTTCACTAACTGACTGCAGAAGCTGATCGGACAGCAGAAGAGTCCATATCAGACTGAACGCATACATGGAAACAAGGTGGAAGGACATTTTTCTGAGCTCAACACACAACCGTGTCATCATAGCGGGGGGGGCATGTACCACGTGAAGGTCGGATTGTTTTCTGTTTCATGTTCACTGTTTTTGACAGAAGTACTGTTTGAGAACTTTCATGGTTCTTTGCATGAGGCATTTCATTGTTTTGTCATTGACCGAGTATGGAGCTGTGATTGTCTGAAAAACACAGGAGTCCTCAAACAGAGCCCTGTGGGACACCACAAGTAGAAACTCTGTGTTTGCAAGGCTCTGCCCTGCACTATTAAAGGTTATTTTGGTTTCTTTTAGGTTTTTCACAGGGAACAGAAGTTTTTCATTTCTATCTTCGGCCATTTTTAAGAATGTGATGTTTGGCTTAAATTTTCTAACACTCGTGGTTTTATTTTCATTCTGCACATCCTTTTCAACAAGGATGCAATGCTAGACCTGACTTTTGTCTCCGGAATTACAGCTATTTAAGATATAAGATGAAACGTTATATGTTAGATTCTGGATTTCAGTGCTGTGTGGACTTTCAGTCTTCTTCTGGATTAGACCTGCACACACATTTTCTGTCTTGTCCTTCCAGTGAAACTCCGTTTTGACCTCATACACCTAGAATGCACAGAACATTTGACTGTAAACCTTTGTGTTTGCCTTTCTACCACACAGGCTACAGAAACCAAGGTTCAGCACATGCAGGAGATATTTTTACTTGGTGTGGAGTGAGTGAATAAGAAGCCAGTTCATGTTGTAACTGAATCAAACCAGTCATTAAAATGAATGAAACCTCTCGTGTTCTCAGTTGTTCATGTCTCTTACCTTTTACTTCCTCAGTCTAAATCAGGCTTTCAGGGACGCTTTCTTCACAGGCTGGTCCTTAATCTTCTCAAGGAAAGATCTGATTTGATGGACCTTTTAGTTATTCTCAGCAGCTCCTTAAAGGAATAGTTCACCCACAGAATGATGTGCCTTCATCTTCTCCTCATCCTCATGCTGAGCAAGACTCTGGAGCACTTTTTAATATCTCAAATGCAGCCGGAGATCGGACAGGGTTTTGTTTTCCCCCCAACTTTCATACAATGGAGTTCACCAGCGCCCAAAACAAAAAGGTCCATAAAAGTCCACAAAAACTTGTCAGTATTCCTCCATCCTGCCCATCCAATGTGATCCAAGTGTCCTGAGTGGGTACTGCATCTGAGACATTAAAAAGTGCTCCTGAGTCTTGCTCAGCATGAGGATGAGGAGGAGATGAAGAACCATCATTCTGTGGGTGTACTATCCCTTTATAGCTGCCGTTCCTTCATACACCAGCAGGGGGCAGAGTAGTCATTAGTGTTGGTGTTTGTGCTGGCTGCCCTGCTGGATAACGTCGCCCTGTTGCCACGGGCATGTTCAGCTTCATGCCTGCTGCAACAGAAATGTGACCTTCAGTGTTCCTGCGACCGCAGGACATCCGACCATGTGGAAAAGCTGACAGGGCCAGGCACACAACGAAAGGGAGGGAAGCGTACTCGCGTCTCTCAGGACGGGTCACACAGAGCAGCTGATGATGATGATCTGTCAAAATATTACAAATCTACGTTTATACTGGTCCCAGAAAGGAAATCCTTTGAATAATTCTGGGTGAAAATGTTTTGGGATTTCATTGTGTGGCAGGACAGAGGAGGGTCCAGGGGGGGTTCAGTCCCTGGACACCCGGGAGAGTCATACATGCGAAGCACCCAGCCACAGAGATGTCCCCTTGGCCTGGTAGCCAGGGCCCTTCATCACTCAGAGGTATGAGTTGTGTCTCATGTTGCATCTGCACGCTGCAGAGTTCGGATCCGCCGGCTGCATACGTCACAGCGGCGCATCGAGTCCTGCCCCATTTCAACAATGTCCAATCTGAACACCCGCACTCCCTTTGGGATGGGATACATGGGGAGGATGCATGTTGCCTCAGAAATGCATTTGTTTGACATCTTGGACCCCCCCCCCCAGAGACCTGCCGATTCATAGCAGACCTCTGTGGAGATCTCGGACCCCCCCTCAGAGCCGTGAGCTCATTGAACCAGGCTGTGCAAACAATGAAATGACTCGGCCCCGCGCTGCAGGGCTGGAATGTGAACTCAGGGTTAAACATTACGGGTTCTAGGCTGATGGGTGGGGGGCAGAGCATGCCTGCACATGCAGCTTCTGCCCTCTGCTGATCTCCTTTACCTTAAACAATGACTAAACTGCTTCCTCGTCTCTGTCGGTGTCAGGTGATATCTGAATGCAAATAAATGAAGAGGGAGGATGTTTGAAGCGTCCTTTGTTGGTTTTGATCTTTACCCGACCGCTGAGACCAGGGACCGAGACCAAAACATTACCCAGACCAGGGACCGAGACCAAGACGATACCCAGACCAGGGACCCAGACCAAGGCATTACCCAGACCAGGGACCCAGACCAAGACATTACCCAGACCAGGGACCGAGACCAAGACATTACCCAGACCAGGGACCGAGACCAAGACGTTACCCAGACCAGGGACCCAGACCAAGACATTACCCAGACCAGGGACCCAGACCAAGACGTTACCCAGATCAGGGACCCAGACCAAGGCATTACCCAGACCAGGGACCCAGACCAAGACGTTACCCAGATCAGGGACCCAGACCAAGGCATTACCCAGACCAGGGACCGAGACCAAGACATTACCCAGACCAGGGACCGAGACCAAGACGTTACCCAGACCAGGGACCCAGACCAAGGCATTACCCAGACCAGGGACCGAGACCAAGACATTACCCAGACCAGGGACCGAGACCAAGACGTTACCCAGACCAGGGACCCAGACCAAGGCATTACCCAGACCAGGGACCGAGGCCAAGACGTTACCCAGACCAGGGACCCAGACCAAGACGTTACCCAGACCAGGGACCCAGACCAAGACGTTTCCCAGACCAGGGACCCAGACCAAGACCTTACCCAGACCAGGGACCGAGACCAAGACGTTACCCAGACCAGGGACCGAGACCAAGGCGTTACACAGACCAGGGACCCAGACCAAGGCATTACCCAGACCAGGGACCGAGACCAAGGCATTACCCAGACCAGGGACCAAGACCAAGACGTTACTCAGACCAGGGACCGAGACCAAGGCATTACCCAGACCAGGGATCGAGACCAAGGCATTACCCAGACCAGGGACCAAGACCAAGACGTTACCCAGACCAGGGACCGAGACCAGTCTGGGTAACGTCTTGGTCTGGGTCCCTGGTCTGGGTAACGTCTTGGTCTGGGTCCCTGGTCTGGGTAATGTCTTGGTCTGGGTCCCTGGTCTGGGTAACGTCTTGGTCTGGGTCCCTGGTCTGGGTAACGTCTTGGTCTGGGTCCCTGGTCTGGGTATTGTCTTGGTGTCGGTCCATGGTCTGGGTAACGTCTTGGTCTCGGTCCCTGGTCTGGGTAATGCCTTGGTCTGGGTCCCTGGTCTGGGTAACATCTTGGTCTGGGTCCCTGGTCTGGGTAAGGTCTTGGTCTGGGTCCCTGGTCTGGGTAACGTCTTGGTCTCGGTCCCCTGTCTGGGTAACGCCTTGGTCTCGGTCCCTGGTCTGGGTAATGTCTTGGTCTCGGTCCCTGGTCTGGGTAACGTCTTGGTCTCGGTCTCAAAGGGACCAAATACAGGAAGTGGACTACAAAATTGTGGGTAAACGCTACCACAACAAACACGTGTGGGACTGCAGTACTTCAGACGTGGAGTTACGAGGAAGTAAAAGCTTTCATGGATGTCGGGTCTGATGGAAGCAGATCAGCTCCTCGTACGTACGAACAACAATCACGTGGTCGTGGAGGAAACGGAAGTTGTGAGAACCTTCTTCTTCTCCTTCTTCTTTTTCGTTGTATGTCTTGTCCTTGCCTATGGTGAACCTGAAAGCAGCGCCACCTCTGGACAGATTGGCAACATTATTAAAGATTTGTCTCATTTGTCTACGGTGCAACGCCAACGAGATCTCGTTCCAGAAGAACACCCCCACCCCCAGCCCACCGAGTCCCCAATCGGACCGAGTCTGATAGTTTATGCTTTCTGAAGCAGAAGTTTCAAAGCTATCAACACCACAGCGGATCTGGAGGAAGATTGCTCCTTCGTGACAGTCCGATTCTGTCCGGTTCTGTCCAGTTCAGTCCGGTTCAGTCCGGTTCTGTCTGGTTCAGTCTGGTTCATTCCGGTTCAGTCCGGTTCTGTCCAGTTCAGTCCGGTTCTGTCTGGTTCAGTCCGGTTCT
The DNA here is from genome assembly GCA_023101725.1 of Atherinomorus stipes. Lineage (NCBI taxonomy): Eukaryota > Metazoa > Chordata > Actinopteri > Atheriniformes > Atherinidae > Atherinomorus > Atherinomorus stipes. The sequence continues at coordinate 462,114 of JALJCO010013696.1, forward strand.
GTCCGGTTCAATCTGGTTCTGTCTGGTTCAGTCTGGTTCATTCCGGTTCAGTCCGGTTCTGTCCAGTTCAGTCCGGTTCAGTCTGGTTCATTCCGGTTCAGTCCGGTTCTGTCCGGTTCAGTCCGGTTTAGTCCGGTTCAGTCCGGTTCATTCCGGTTCTGTCCGGTTCAGTCCGATTCAGTCCGGTTCTGTCCGGTTAGTGGCCCCGTCTCTGACCCAGCGGTGATCCTACATCTCCCGTTCCAACACCAGCCGTCTAACTTTGCATTGCAAATCAATCCCAACCAAAAGTGATGATGTCATTTGTAAGAAAAGCCTGTTCGGCTCACACGGGAAGGGATCGGTTTCCTGTCCTCTGCCAGATTAAACGCATCAGACAAACGCAGCGCGTGATCAGGACTGAGTTCAGTCTGAGTGCCGTCATCGAAGTTTGCACTGGAAAACCACTGGAAACTACGTGCATCCGTGCCGTCATCGAAGTTTGCACTGGAAAACCACTGGAAACTACGTGCATCTTTGCCGTCATCGAAATTTGCACTGGAAAACCACTGGAAACTACGTGCATCTGTGCCGTCATCGAAGTTTGCACTGGAAAACCACTGGAAACTACGTGCATCTGTGCCGTCATCGAAGTTTGCACTGGAAAACCACTGGAAACTACGTGCATATGTGCCGTCATCGAAGTTTGCACTGGAAAACCACTGGAAACTGCGTGCATCTGTGCCGTCATCGAAGTTTGCACTGGAAAACCACTGGAAACTACGTGCATCTGTGCCGTCATCGAAGTTTGCACTGGAAAACCACTGGAAACTACGTGCATCTGTGCCGTCATCGAAGTTTGCACTGGAAAACCACTGGAAACTACGTGCATCCGTGCAGGCCGAGAGGACAGACTGCAGCGGCCGTTATGCAAATCTGTGCAGGAAGGCAGACCTGTGTCAGCCTTTTCAGTTACCACAACATGAAAGCTTGTTGCTTAGCAACGGTGCACTACAACACAGCAACGTCCAAGGTGACGAGGAACTGGTTCATGGTGAGGATTCATATTTGAGAGAACTTTCCTCTGATGAAATTCAAGGTTTCCATGAAGTGATAGTGAAGTTCTACTTCCTGTCTGGACCGGCTGCCTGATCTCACAAACACGAAACCCGATCTGTGAAAACCAGCACCTGCATTCCTCACCGAGGCCTAAGCCTCACCGGGCAAAAAGCAAAGAAGGATCGGATTCATGACATCATCTGCAGGCCGAAGCTGGACACGTGACGCCCGCGTGTTTTAGGATGAAGAAGAAGAGAGCGGCTGCAGCATCCGTCTTCTTCCAGCTACACCAGGCTGGTCCGGGGGGGCAGCCCAGACACCCCTCCACCCAGCCAGGTGGCTCGTACTGGGCCCCCCACGAATGTGAAGCACCCAAAAACCCTTCCCAGGAGGGACGGGCTCTCCCCCCTCCTCTCAGAGCCTTAAAGAGGGAGAAAACGTAAACATCACGCAGGTTATTTCAGGCGACATTAAACAATCCACCGTGCATTTAATGTTAAAACAAGCGCTTTTTAAGGACAGAAATCAAATTTGATTTGTTTGTTTCATTACTGAAGTCAAGGCTGCAAATGTGACATATACCCGTCCTCAAAATGATTCCTCCCCCCAATTAAAGAGGGTAAAAAATCCTCTGTCAGGGAAATAACATGAAATTAACGACAGTAATAATAAATAAAAATTGAATTTCTGTTCAACATAAATATTAAACACAAACACACAAAAAGTAAAACAGTAAAGACGTATGATGGGAGGTAGCAGACAAAAGGGTCGTGGAAAAACGGACATCTGCGCTGGAACTAGAATGCACCATAATTATCGTCCGATATCAGGACATGACTGCGTCCAAAATCATGAGGACATAGATGTTATTGTCTCTGCTGACATTATGAGAGCAGAAAGATTATTTACAAATGTCCACCTCCAATTACAGAAGGAGAAAAATCAGCTGTCAGTGAAATAAGATGAAACTGACAAAAATGATAATACATAAAAATTCTATGAAAATCAGGACGTTGATTCTGAACTGTGGTTCAACAGAAATATGAGAAACAAACACACGTAAAATAAACAAGTAAACAGGCACGATGGGGCTCTGAAGCTAAAATGGTGTTGATTCAATCACTGCAATCAGGTGTTTCTGTAGCGTCCAATCAGACGTCTGCACCTGCTGACAGGTATGTTGCTCCATGTTCATGGGAAAGATGCTCTGATGTGTCTGAGACAGTTTTTATTTAATTATTATTTCCAACCACAATTCAAAAGCAACATTTATTTCACTAAATTATAATTTTGTAATTTTATTTTATCATTAGTTTCTTGTTATTTGAATTACTGTTGTGAATTTAGCATTTTCCTAATCCTAATTTTGAGGACGACTGTAGTTTACATTAATACACAGTCATGCCAAATTACCATCATAAAGCCACCGTATCAGCTAAATGATATAAAGCCAAACTTCTCACTCCTGTGGCTATGAACTATATTCTCATGAATAATCGATTATGGTTATTTAAAACCTCTGATGCGCTGCTTTGTCCTGTCTGAAACAATGAGCAGTGTTTCTGTGGCTGTACTTTGTCCCCACAGTCCGATCACACCGCAGAGCTTATGCTTCGTAACTCACCACTAATACTTAAGTCTTGCACAACAGAAATACATCAAGATTAGACCTGGATTACTTTGTGAGATTTCTTTTTCATCCTGTACAGGAATTACACCTTTTGCCAGGAACAGTTATGGCTTTTTGATATCATTTTTGTCTTGTTGGACTGGTGATAAGGGAATAAACTGAACACTTATTTGAGTTATGCTGCTTTAATGTGTCTCTCCAAAAGTCCACAATATAGTGAATCTGATACATGAAAATGAGGCCTACCTGATTCAAAAAATGTTGAACTTCCTTCAAATATCATGTAAACGTGTAAATGTCTTTGTAATTTCTTTTATTTAGTAAGTGAACCGTAAAGCCTTAAATCTGCTAATCTGAGGGTTCATTTCTTCTTTGTCCAGCATCATAACAGCAGGACAGAAGTGGTGGAAAAAATAGCTTTGCCAAGAGGAGCTTTTTCACTATAAGCTTCTCTTGACGCTAAAGTATCATTCCTTATTTTAAAATGAACCTACTGCTGAATTTACATATTACTGCTGGACTTGAGGCAAAAGAAAAAGGGTGAGGAGAAGAAAAATAAAACAAAGATACACAAGACGGAAAATATTCCATGACAATTGTTTAGAAGACAAAGGCTCACAAACTGTTTTATAAGCTACAGTATACTCACAGAGAAAAATTATATATGAGCCCTCATACTAATACTACTGTCTGCCAACGGTGATGTGCTGGGTGCTTGTCATTTCCAAACAATTAGCTTCTTTTGCAGCTACAAACAAGAAGGAAAATGGCATTTTGTGTGGTTTATTTTTTAGTAAATTCAATGCGAAGTGTAAAACTTAAACATGGTACATTGTGAGATAAAAAATAAAGTTACACACCCTCATTTCCACGAATCATTTCCATCACTTTTATTTATTGTGATGTGAATTGCAATGCCGGTGCTCTAAATGACAATATAATGATAGTAAATATGATTTTGTTTATGAATGATTATAAATCTAATCTTTATTATTTTTGTGAAATTAAAAACTAATTAAATATTAATCGTATTTGTAAATGTAATAAACATCGTTCAGCTCATTTCCGTTCACGTCTACAACGGTCGCTCCAAATAAAGTTTTGGCAGAAAGAAGAAAAAAAGCAACGGTCGCTCCCGCCTACAAGCGAATTCAAACGGAGTTAGCCCCGCCCCCCGACCAAGGTATAAATACCAGTCGCTGCGCAGTCGCCGTCACACACCGCCTCCATCAGTCGATACTTCAACGTCGCCCGAAGGAGGAAAACCTGATTAAATATGGTAAGTACTGACGAGGGGGGGTAGGTTAGACTAAAGGCTGGAGTGTTAATGCTGACAAAAAAAGTCAGGGTTTCGTGAGAGATTTTATTTTAATGCGAATAATTGTCAAAAAAATTAACATGAAAGTATAATTAATGTTCGTGAAATGTGCCGAAAGCTACGCTGAGATTCCATTTATTTGTTTGTGGTTTGTTACACGTTAGTATTTTATTTTATTTTATTTTTTTTCCATTTTTAAGTGACGTAGTTAAACTGATGGCGCAGTTTGGTCATTTATGATTTAATCTTTTTAAAACGCTCCGTTTTAGCGCCTTCGCCTGCTTGTCGCGTGAAAACCGTCAGTTAACTGTTAACGGTCGCAGTTAACCGTCTGTGTTAACTGTAGTTTACTGAACGAACCGTGTGTATGCGGGGAGATGGCGCCGCGGCGGTCCCTGAACGCCTCAGAGCCGGGGCCCTGCCAGGGGGCAGGGAGGGGCGGTGCCGTACCTTCCTCCCAGTCTCCACCCGCCTGGGCCCGCTCACGCGACTCATGTCTGCAGGAGAACCAGCTGAGGGTAGAAACTGAGGAGGGAACCCTTCAGGTCAGCGGGTGTTATTCAGTTTGTGCAGTTCAAGCCCGGCTGAAAATGGGAGGAAAGGGACTTGCAGCCATTTTAACAAACTGGAACAAGTTGTAGTACAGAAGTACTACAATTTCTCACACGATCAAAATATTTCAGCGCCACTAAATGACTATAGAAGACACGGTTAAAGTTTTCCTTTCTGAATTCATCCTCAAACATTTAAAACTTGGTGTCCCATCTTTCTTGTTAAAATGTAATATTCTGAGAAGACGGGTTTTTTTAAATATCATGAATTAGTTAAGTATTTGAGATAAATAGTATTCAACATTATTATCTATAATTACCAGTTACAAACCTGAAGAAGGCCCTCTGAAAAACTAAATTATGTCGCGTTCATCCTGATTTCTATGAGTCCAAATTTGTACTTTTTACTACAACACAAAATGTATAAGGTTTTATGTAAGGATGCACAATATTGGCATTTTGGCTGATATGCCGATATTTTAAAACGCATGTGGCCGATAACTGATACCAATATAAAGCTGAAAATTAAATAATTGCAAACAGCAGTTTTATTTGTTTCCGACACTTTAAAAATAGGGGTAGGAAAAAATATTGATACACTGGAATATCACGATATTTTCATATGCCGATATCAAATCGATATTTAAAAATGCAACATCGATCTATTTTACTATCTACTTTACTTTCATGAATTGAGAATTCGTAACAGAGCAATAAAATATCGCGAGATTTCATGAGTAAAAAAGATCGATACCGCTTTTTTTTTTTTTTTTAAATGTCAATATGATGGCACATGAAAATATTGTGTATTTCAGTCTATCAATATTTTTCCCTCCCCTAGGCTTTAGAAGTTTAAAGTCTGTTTAAAGAAGATTTTGAAGTTTTTTGGGGGTATTTAGACTTTAGAAATACCATGATCGGTTAAATATGGGTGGAGTGGCCGATGTCCAATACTGAGTTTTAAGGCTGATATAGGCCGATACAGAGGGGGCTGATATGGTGCATCCCTAGTTTGACCACCGCTGATGTGAATGATGCGCGTAGAGACGACGCTTTCGTGGTTATTTTCACATGTTCCATACGGAGGTTCGTGTGTAACTGCTGATGTGAATGATGCGCGTAGAGACAACGCTTTCGTGGTTATTTTCACATGTTCCAGACGGAGGTTCGTGTGACTGCTGATGTGAATGATGCGCGTAGAGACGACGCTTTCGTGGATATTTTCACATGTTCCATACGGAGGTTCGTGTGTAACTGCTGATGTGAATGATGCGCGTAGAGACGACGCTTTCGTGGTTATTTTCACATGTTCCAGACGGAGGTTCGTGTGACTGCTGATGTGAATGATGCGCGTAGAGACGACGCTTTCGTGGATATTTTCACATGTTCCAGACGGAGGTTCGTGTGACTGCTGATGTGAATGATGCGCGTAGAGACGACGCTTTCGTGGATATTTTCACATGTTCCATACGGAGGTTCGTGTGTAACTGCTGATGTGAATGATGCGCGTAGAGACGACGCTTTCGTGGTTATTTTCACATGTTCCAGACGGAGGTTCGTGTGACTGCTGATGTGAATGATGCGCGTAGAGACGACGCTTTCGTGGATATTTTCACATGTTCCAGACGGAGGTTCGTGTGACTGCTGATGTGAATGATGCGCGTAGAGACGACGCTTTCGTGGATATTTTCACATGTTCCATACGGAGGTTCGTGTGTAACTGCTGATGTGAATGATGCGCGTAGAGACGACGCTTTCGTGGTTATTTTCACATGTTCCAGACGGAGGTTCGTGTGTGACTGCTGATGTGAATGATGCGTGTTAGAATGACAGCAACTCTGCTGCACGGCCTGATCGTGTGACGTTTCTTCTCCTGCAGCGTGAGTGTATCTCCATACACGTCGGCCAGGCCGGCGCCCAGATGGGCAATGCATGCTGGGAGCTGTATTGCCTGGAGCACGGCATCCAGCCCGACGGTCAGATGCCCAGCGATAAGACCGTGGGAGGAGGAGACGACTCCTTCAACACCTTCTTTAGCGAGACCGGAGCCGGGAAACACGTCCCCAGAGCCATCTTCGTGGACCTGGAGCCCACCGTCATTGGTGAGTGTTCGCTGAGATGGAGATGGCTGCCATGCGCCACGTTTGTCTCAGGGTAGTTTCTGACGTTGGTAGGGCTCAGAAAAAATATCGACACACTGAAATATTGTGATGTTTTCATATGCCGATAAGGGATGTAACAACCGCCGGTAAAGTGGTTAACCGTGAAAGTTCCCAACACTTCGTCATACCGTTTCACATTTTAATTATCGTAACTAGGGATGAGCAGATACTTGTTTCACATACAGCATTTTTGATTAACAGTCGTCAATATCCGTGCTTGTGCTGAGGGAGAATCCTCTTCTTGTAACTGCCTGTCTTCACGCTCTGTGATTGGCCAGTCACACACAGCACCCACCCCTCCCACTCCCGACAGACATCTCTAGAACCCTGTCAAACCCCGAGTTTTCTAAAGTTTCATTTTAAAGCAGCTGTATCGGCTTTTCAAACGTCCCAAAAGTTAAATCCAGGCGTTTATAGCTAAATGTTCCATCGCTGCTATAGAAACTAATCTGGTGTAAATATTAATTTTGTCTAATTTCCAACATGGAAGTAAGATGGCTGACTGTCCTGAACCACGGAGCTCTCCACCAATTGCAACATGTGTTGCGTCCATTTCATGACGTTGCCCAGGAAGAGACACTGATTCTGAAGGTAACAGAATTGTTCTTTACACCGGCACCGGCAGCTCACATGGATGTTATCTGTAAACATTGATGGATAATCAGATGGGATAAACGGAGCAGCCTGTTATGGAGCTGTATGCTCCATCCAGAGTCTGACATGGAGTTTGAAGTACACGCAGTACCACAGAAGTACCACAGAGACCCTGACAAGGAAGTAAATTGGCAAACAAATCATAGGCTAACAGTTAGCATTGATCTGAGAGACGTTTTCTCTCACCGGTGTTGTCTGTCCATGAGGCGTTTTTTATAGTAGGAACTGCGTCAGGTTTCAGAAGTAATCCCCCAGAAAAAAAACACTTTACTGCCCGACATTCATGAAGGTGTCAGGAGTGAAGTTCACACACAAAGTTGAGTTTTCTGCTCCTGAAGTTATAATCCAACCACTTCTGGCAAGTCGGTTCATCCAGTACAAGAAAATCTCCCACGCTGAACGCAACCACATTTTTCCCAACATGCCGTCCTCGAGCTAAAAAAGAACAAAAGCTTTTCGTTTGGAAAGGAGCTGATTCCAGCTGTTAGGGACTCACCTGCATTGCTGTCGTTGAGTCTCGCTGCTTGTGGAACGTTCTGCTTTATTGTGGATGAAATCCTGGTACAGCAGACACACTAGCTAACTGCTAGCAAGCTAACAGTATAAACTCAAACACCATCTGATTTACGACCCCGTACTTCGTATTAAATCTCCGGGATGCGTTGCTATGCAGCGTGAATGTTTGTAAAAGGCTCCCCCATCAGTTTTTTTTATTTTCCTGTGAGCAGAGGACGGCTGTCACACAGCTACAGTGTTGTGATGCAGCCGATCGCGGCGGTGATGCTGGTATTCATACCAGTCTCCCGACTAGAACACGGGAATATTTTTTGCCTCCACCATGGTGGTTTAACCCGACATGGTGACCGGGGTGAAAGACTAAATAAATCATGTAGTCTGAACCTGAATAAGTTATCTGAGGTTTTCTGAAGATGCGTCACTCCTACTGTCCCATTTTCAACTGTTTACATGCATTAATGTGTTGATTTTTGCAGCCTAACAAATACCAGGACTCAAACATATTTCCCGACACTTTCACGTCATCATGACCTCATCTGCATTAAAAGTCGATCTTGTACGTAAAACGCACCTTCTCATAGTTAAATAATGCTTTTCCTGTGTCTTCTTGCCCCCTGGTTGCGTGCGCATCCTATCTGTGATGTTGCTCAGAAACCAGCTATACCGGTGTCAGTTATGTTAAGGAAGCTACAGCTTGGCCTGAATATTCATGTATATTACTCACATATGCACAAATGAAGAGAAAAATACTTAAATGAAGTTTTCCATGAAGAAATAACACGGTAAATGCTGAAAAGCTCTTCATGATACGGCTCCTTTAATTTTTCCCATTTTCAGCGTTTTCCTGCTTTTTTTTATTTGAGAATTTTTTTTTTTTATTTAACACCAATACAGTGTATAAAACGATTAAATGTAGCCAGTTTATGCCGTTATAATTAAACTTAAATGTTATGATTTTAAACATTTAAGGCAAAAACATAGCAGTTGTACCATACATAATAAAAGTCTGGATTAGATCACCAGACACACGGCTAACACTGGCGGCTAAAGCTTTGCTCGTTCTGAACGCGATGCTTTTGAGAAGGATTCAGTGAACAAGGCTGACATTATTTCCCTGTTTGGTGTAAACATCCAGTGATGGCAATCACCAAGTTCATGCTAAATAAACAGTCTTACAGACCACACACCAATAGTGATACACGCGCACACCTTCAAATTCAAAGTTTATTTGTATAGCTAATTTAAACCACCTCTGTTCAAAGTTAACCTTAAGCAAACCTTTGCTCGGAAAATAAATAGGAAAAAGTTTGAGTATGAACTTGTTCATGCATACTTCATAGTTCAGAATTTCCTACTACATGTGTAACATATCTCTCAACGCATACAACACATGATGTGTTGTATGCGTTGAAAGATATTCATGTTCTGATTTTTTTTTTTTTTTTTTTTTTTTTTTACTTCTGTAAATAGTTCCTTGATCAAAAACATTTAATCTGAGCTCTGAGGCTTTTCTGTAGTTATCAAACAATAAATCAAGAATCTTCTGATCAATCGGTATCAATGTCAGACTGAAAATAATGTACTGATTTAAGCCCCTCCCATTTCCGCTTGAATCACACCCACTTCTGGTTTATTACAAAAAATCGCAAGTTGTCGTGAAATCTCATGAGATTTAACAACATTTCTATAGTAAAATGGATCCATGCTGCGTTAATATGAATCATATTGGCATATGAAAATATTGGAAAATTTCAGTGTATTGATATTTTCCCAGCCCTAGTAGTTAGTGAAGCTGGTGGTCTCTGAAAGACGGCCGTCCATCAGACTGGTGTCTGAGTCTGTCCTCGGTCCACAGATGAGGTGCGGACGGGAACCTACCGGCAGCTCTTCCACCCTGAGCAGCTCATCACCGGGAAGGAGGACGCCGCCAACAACTACGCCCGCGGCCACTACACCGTCGGCAAGGAGATCATCGACCTGGTCCTGGACCGAACCCGGAAACTGGTGAGTCTGCACGGCCACGCTGGGACCCTGCATAGGGGATTATCACGCTTACCGGAAGTTCCAAGATTGGACACTTCCTCTTCCGGGCCATGTTAACGGCAGCGTTCTTGCTCTGTTATACTGTTTAAATCGGATAAACTCAACATACTCAAGTTTTCATTCTAGACTGAAGTGATGCTAAGGAAGAAGTGGATCAAAGCGACCGATTCGCCGCGGTGAAGGGCCGAACTTTATAATAAAACACACATTTGTTTGTAGCCGGTGGGGCACGACACCGGCACTTCACAGCATGCTAGCATTAGCCAGCTAGTGTTTACTGACGTGTGCGTCTTAAAACACACAAACATCTGAAAATCGGGTCTGTACCCCCCCGTTTCCAGTGGAACAACTGGGGACTGCCAAGAAAGGAGACGCTTTCAGATGCTTGTGTGTTTTCAGCCGCACAAAGTTAGGCACGTTATCGAGCTGGCTAATGCTAACCTGCTAACACGACTGTGCAGTCTGCCGGCCACAAACAAACGTGTCGTTTTATTATAAAGTTCGGTCCTTCACCGCGGCGAATCGATCGCTTTGATCCAGTATCACTTCAGTCTAGAATGAAAACTTGGCATTGGCGTTTATCCGATTTACAAAGTTTAACAGTAGTAGTCGGCGGACTACTGTTAGCAGGTTAGCATTAGCCAGCTTGATGACGTGCCTAACTTTGTGCGGCTGAAAACACAAGAATCTGAAAGCGTCTCCTTTCTTGGCAGTCCCCAGTTGTTCCACTGGAAACAGGGGGGTACAGACCCGATTTTCAGATGTTTGTGTGTTTTAAGACGCACAATGTTAAGCTCGTCAGTATACGCTAGCTGGCTAATGCTAGCATGCTGTGAAGTGCCGGTGTTGTGCCCCACCGGCGACAAATGTGCGTTTTTATTATAAAGTTCGTCCCTTCACCGCGGCGAATCGATCGCTTTGATTCAGTATCACTTCAGTCTAGAATGAAAACTTGAGTATGTTTGTAGTTTATCCGATTTAAACAGTAACAGAGCAGAAACGGCGTCGTTAAAATGGCCCGGAAGAGGAAGTGTCCAAATTCCGGGAACTTCCGGTAAGCGTGATAATCCCCTATAGACCTGATGTGTGGGTCTGAGTCCAGTCCTGGACCGAACATGAATGAAGCTCAACAGTCTGGTTTAAGGAGAAAAACAAAGTTAAGATACTGACATTAAAACAGGTTAATTATGGATGTTGGTGTGATATTGCACTGTAGTCATATTTTTGATCAAAATAAGTTGGGTGAGAACATATTTATTTTTATTTTATTTAACTTTGCTGTGTAGGCAGACATGAAAAAGTAAACGCTAATCTCTAATTTAACCCTTTGGGGGACACGGGCAGGCTAGGGAACCTCCAACATATGATCAGAAAGCTCAGATGCTGGTTTGATGCCAGGGACACTGCATGAACGTCATGTTTGTGTTGGTCTGCAGGCGGACCAGTGCACGGGGCTGCAGGGCTTCCTCATCTTCCACTCCTTCGGGGGAGGCACGGGCTCCGGCTTCACCTCCCTGCTGATGGAGCGTCTCTCCGTGGACTACGGGAAGAAGTCCAAGCTGGAGTTTGCGGTGTACCCGGCTCCTCAGGTGTCCACGGCCGTGGTGGAGCCCTACAACTCCATCCTGACCACCCACACCACCCTGGAGCACTCGGACTGCGCCTTCATGGTGGACAACGAGGCCATCTACGACATCTGCCGCAGGAACCTGGACATCGAGCGTCCCACCTACACCAACCTGAACCGACTGATCGGCCAGATCGTGTCCTCCATCACCGCCTCCCTGCGCTTCGACGGAGCCCTGAACGTGGACCTGACGGAGTTCCAGACCAACCTGGTGCCCTACCCCCGCATCCACTTCCCTCTGGCCACCTACGCCCCCGTCATCTCCGCCGAGAAGGCCTACCACGAGCAGCTGTCGGTGGCCGACATCACCAACGCCTGCTTCGAGCCGGCCAATCAGATGGTGAAGTGCGACCCCCGCCACGGCAAGTACATGGCCTGCTGCCTGCTGTACCGCGGAGACGTGGTCCCCAAAGACGTCAACTCCGCCATCGCCACCATCAAGACCAAGCGCAGCATCCAGTTCGTGGACTGGTGTCCCACCGGCTTCAAGGTGGGCATCAACTACCAGCCCCCCACCGTGGTTCCCGGCGGAGACCTGGCCAAGGTGCAGAGGGCCGTGTGCATGCTGAGCAACACCACGGCCATCGCCGAGGCCTGGGCCCGGCTGGACCACAAGTTCGACCTGATGTACGCCAAGAGGGCCTTCGTCCACTGGTACGTGGGGGAGGGCATGGAGGAGGGAGAGTTCTCCGAGGCCCGGGAGGACATGGCCGCTCTGGAGAAGGACTACGAGGAGGTGGGCACCGACAGCGTCGGGGACGAAGACGAAGGCGAGGAGTACTAGACCTGGAGTACTGCTCTAGTACTTAAGCTTCAGCTGTTATTGTTCAGAAGTTATAAATAAAGTTCAGTAAAGCAGGTCTGGAGTCACGCGTGTTCTTCCGGGTTTGGACCACCGGGGGTCCGTCCAGAACCGGACCCCCACTCAGGTGTATACGGACTCTATTACAGACCTGCATTAACACGCACAGCAGCACATACCACTACTTTATAGTACTTTTTCATTAATGGTGATACTTTCATGCCATCCTAGTACTTAATGGTACTTTTTCACCCATACTGATTCTTCCCTTCCAGTAAAAGAATCACATGATTGTAGAGTTTCATTAATCTTAAATGCAAGTAAATGGTGAAAAGTACTGGAAAGAGATTCTTTAAACGATATATATTGAGTAAAAAAGATTAAACTTCTTTCAATTATCACGTAACTTGAGTACAAGTTAAGATGATTCATTTATTCAGAGGAAAATGTAGGAAAGCAGATCAGAGAGGAGTCTCCTTTACTTCCAGATAAACGTGAGATCTGAATGAGACGACGTCTCATTTATGTTTCCGTCCTCGTCTGCAGATGAAGTTTCATCCTGGTCTCGCCTCCAGTTCCAAAGCAGATCTCATCTCTGATCGTCTCTGCATGACGTCTCAGATCAGACCTTTTCCCCTGCTGACTCTTAGCGAACGAGACGTTCATGAGAACGATGACAAACCGGAATGAGGGGATGAGATCTGCTTCTGTCTGCTAATGCAGAAGATGGGTAAAACGTTCCTCTGGGGGGGTGGAGCCCCCTGCAGGCTCTTATGTCCTGTCACTCAAGACATTTAATCCTCCATATCAGATTATCATAGATGACTTTACAGGATTCAAACCAGCAGCGTTATTTCTGCTACAGCTGAAACTAGAAGATCCTTCAGTCAGACCGAACTTTATAATACACGTTTGTTTGTGGCCGGCAGGGGGGGGGCAGATGTTTGTGTGTTTGAAGACGCACAATGTTAAGCACGTCAGTAAACGCTAGCTGGCTAATGCTAGCATGCTGTGAAGTGCCAGTGTTGTGCCCCACCAGTGACAAACGTGTTTTATAAAGTTCGGCCCTTCACTGCGGTGAATCGATCGCTTTGATCCAGCTTTTGATCCATTGTCACTTCAGTCTAGAATGAAAACTTAAATGTTTGGAGTTTATAAGATTTAAACAGTATAACAGAGCAGGAACGGCTGTCGTTAACATGGCCCGGAAGAGGAAGTGTCCAAAATCCGGGAACTTCCGGTAAGCGTGATAATCCCCTATTATGGAGCGATGACAATACTTTGTTGCTCTTTATTGATACTGCCATATTTGAGGTAATGTTTGGGGAAATGCATATATTACTAATTTAATGCCTTTATTTATCAAACAAAAGAAGGCTATAAAAGCAATTATAGGTCTGCTCCGAAAGGGAATACTGCAGGACTTTTTTTTGAAGTCAGGACTGTTAAAACTGACAGATATGGTTGTTTTACAGACATTATTAGTTTAACGTAAAGCGAAATACGACCTGTTACCTGCCCTGCAAACACTTTATATAACTAATAGTCAGCCAGCCAGAAGGAAATATGATTTTAAACATCAGTTTGCAAGAAACACACTCAAACAGACGTGTGTTTCAGTAGCTGGAGTGAAATAATGGAATTCTCTGAACCATGATTTCAAATGCTGTTATCAGGTAGTCGTCATGATATCGGACTTACCGGGATGATGTAGTAATTTACTGTTATCAGCCTGATAATTATTGGGTTAATTATTATGCATCCCTAATATATATGTGTGCCTACATATATATATATATATACACTGCCTGGCCAAAAAAAAAGTGTCCACCTGGATGTAACTAAGCAAATAGGTAGGAGCCTCCTATTGGATAATTACTGCATGGGCGATTATCTTTCAGCTGCAACAAGTTATTTAACCCCAACTGGTGCAATGACTTGCTTCTCATTTCCTAAACAACCATGTGGAAAGACACATCCGTGGTCGTGGAAAAGATGTTAGTCTGTCTGAGAAGGGTCAGATCATTGGCATCAAGAGGTGAAAACATCTATGGAGATGCAGAAACTACTAAAACTGGGTTCAGAACAGTCCAACGCATTATGAAAAACTGGAAGGATAGTGGACCATCGTCTTCCAGGAAGAAATGTGGCCGGAAAGGCAGATGAAGTGATGCAGCATCATGCCTAGTGCTACTGTATGAGCCTGTGGGGGCAGTGTGATGATCTGGGGTTGCTGCAGTTGCTCAGGTCCAGGTTCAGCAACAGTATGAGCTCAGATAATGAGGTCAGCTGATACCTGAATATACTGAATGAGCAGGTTATTCCATCAATGGATGTTTCTTTCCTGATGGCACGGCCATATTCCAAGATGACCGTGCCAGAATTTATCGGGCTCAGATTGTGAAAAATGGTTCAGGGATCATCAGACATCATTTTCACACATGGATTGGCCCCCACAGAGTCCAGACCTGAACCCCATTGAGAATCTTTGGGATGTGCTGTGGTCAGACTCTACAATCATCATCAAGATCTTGGTGAAAAATTGATGCAACAGGATGCAAATAAATCTGGTGACATTGCAGAAGCTTCTGGAAACACAGCGAATGCTGCCGCAATCAAAGCTAAAGGAGGTCCAACCAAATGTTACATGTTTGACCTTTTTTTGTTGGCGACTTTTTTTTGGGCTGGGTAGCGTAGATATATATATATGTGTGTGTATATATATATTTACATATATATATGTGTGTGTGTGTGTAAAAGTTATTTTTATATATTCTGTTACATTTTTACTCGGACCACATCGCTTCTCGTCACTGCAACACTGGCAGCGTGGTTATCTCCATATTTGAGGAACACTGAATGCGACATTTTGAGTAGCTGATATCGAAGTATCGACCTTTCGACTCCTGAGTATCGACACGCTCCGCGTCCTGCAAACATTTCCTGGATTTGTGTCCGGAAGTAGGAGCTGCCGCGCGCGCAGCTTCTGCCCAGCTGTTGTCGGCCTGCAGGTGTGTGCGGGTGGAGATCAGCGAGCGCGCGAGCTGCTGGAGGTGAGGAAAGTTTGATCTCTCTCTTTCTTTCTTCTTCTGACACGTTTAACCTGCAGGTCACGCGCCTCCGCTGCGGTGACGTCACCCTGGATTTAAAGTAAAAACTTTATTTTCCGGCCTTCTGCAGCTGCAGCAGGGAGGTGGCATTTTTATGTTCTCCTTTCTGAGCCGGACCGTGTGAAACTGGCCCCCCCCCCCACGCACGAGGCTCCGGTCAAACCCGCCCCAGATGTCGGCTTAAAGGGCAAGTCCGCTAAAATCATTTTCTACCGACTACATTGAAGGTCCTGTATGAAAACGCAGACTCCAGAGCTGGAGGCAGATGGACTGCAGGTTAATTCAAGCACAGTTCCTGATCTGTGAAACTACGGGAGACGATAAGGGCCACTAAAGAAAAGAAAAGAAAAGAAAAGAAAAGAAAAGAAAGGAAAACTCTGAGAAAGAGGTCAGAATGCTGACTTTTTCAGTGGCCCTCATCTTCTTCTGAAGTGAAACCGTGTTTCTATTTGTGAAAATAAAAATACGGTGATTTTCTCTATTTTATGTTCTACTTAGACCAGGTCCCAGTCACAATGCTCCTGCGTGCCGTCTTTACCCTGCAGTGCATCTAGATCCATTCAAACTGTCTCTGCTTGATGAATCCTGTCTTTGGTTCGTGAAAATGAAAAATCTCCTTATTCTCTGAATCCTGTCTTTGGTTCGTGAAAATGAAAAATCTCCTTATTCTCTGAATCCTGTCTTTGGTTCGTGAAAATGAAAAATGTCCTAATTCTCTGAATCCTGTCTTTGGTTCGTGAAAATGAAAAATGTCCTAATTCTCTGAATCTCTTTGGTTCGTGAAAATGAAAAATCTCCTTATTCTCTGAATCCTGTCTTTGGTTCGTGAAAATGAAAAATGTCCTAATTCTCTGAATCCTGTCTTTGGTTCGTGAAAATGAAAAATGTCCTAATTCTCTGAATCTCTTTGGTTCGTGAAAATGAAAAATCTCCTTATTCTCTGAATCCTGTCTTTGGTTCGTGAAAATGAAAAATCTCCTTATTCTCTGAATCTCTTTGGTTCGTGAAAATGAAAAATCTCCTTATTCTCTGAATCCTGTCTTTGGTTCATGAAAATGAAAAATCTCCTTATTCTCTGAATCCTGTCTTTGGTTCGTGAAAATGAAAAATCTCCTTATTCTCTGGCTTTATTATCGCATCGTAGACCAGGTCCCCGTCAGAAACCACTGTACATACAATCCACACTCTCAGAAACAGGTACAGACAGGAACATTTCTGTACCTGTACGTACATTTACTACAAATGTTCTCTCTAAAGTACAATATTGGTCTTTATGAGGCCAGAAGTACCTATATACTATGAAAAAGGGTCCAAAGTAATAGAAAGTACACATTTGTACCATTTCAACCCTAAGGGTACCTGCAGCATTGAAAAATGTGTGTAGCTTGTACAATAACTATAATTAGCAGTACTTCTAAACATAAGTATAATTATAATTATTATATTATGATTTTCATAATAATCATAGTAATAATTATATGTATAATTATATATGTGTTTGGCCTAATATTTCTATAATAATTATTCATTTATTATTAGCATCTTTGATTGTTGTCATAATCTCTATTTTATTGACTTTTATTCATCATCTTTAATTGGTTTAATTGTACTTTATTAACTCATACAGCTTGATAAGGTACAAAAATGGACCATGAAGGTACAGAAATGTCTTTCAGAAAGGAACCCCCCCAGCAACAAGCTTTGGACCCTTTTAGGTACAAACTGGTACCTCTGTTTCTGAGTGTGGACAAACCTGGTCTCAAATATTCTGGACGACTGGACCGGACCTGGACCGTTTGGACTGGACCTGGACTGTTTGGACAGGACCTGGACCGTTTGGACTGGACCTGGACTGTTTGGACCGGACCTGGACCGTTTGGACTGGACCTGGACTGTTTGGACAGGACCTGGACCGTTTGGACTGGACCTGGACTGTTTGGACCGGACCTGGACCGTTTGGACTGGACCTGGACTGTTTGGACCGGACCTGGACTGTTTGGACCGGACCTGGACCGTTTGGACGGACCTGGACTGTTTGGACTGGACCTGGACCGTTTGGACCGTACCTGGACCGTTTGGACCGGACCTGGACTGTTTGGACTGGACCTGGACTGTTTGGACCGGACCTGGACTGTTTGGACTGGACCTCCACTGTTTGGACCGGACCTTTTGTGTCTGTTCAGTTTGTTGGCGTCATCACGTCCCGCGCTGTCAGTGTTTTATTTTATTTTGAAAGGAATGCAACAAGAAACACGTATTGTAAACAAAATCAGAACAATAAAGTTTACATCAGAATAAATGACATAACGACATAAAGCTCGTTACGTCATGTGATTCTTTAACTGTCACAGTCTTTGTCTCAGAAATGAGATAAACACAAAGACACGATGTGACTATTTCAGTTTATTTTTGTCACTCACCAACAGATCATTTTAAATAAATATCTATTCTAGAAATTCATTTTTGAAGAACCACAATTACATTTTTATTTTAGTTTAAAATACTTTTGCTAAAAAAGAATAGATGCATTTGTTTCTGTGGGATAAATGCTGTCAAATATTATGGTTACAGAACAAAAGCCCATCATTTCCAACATAATGACGAGAAGAATAGATGTAAAAATATCACTGGTACTTTTACGTGGTGAACAGGCAGAACGGTCCTTCATCAGGACCTGCGGACCCCCTCCAGCCTCATGAGGACGAGCATGGTCCTGCTGCAGGAGGAACCAGGTCCCGCTGCACCGGCATGGTCTGATGAAAGGGGGGTTGTAGTCAGGACCACCAAGACCAGGACATCACAGAGACCATGGACTGAGACCAAGACATTACCGAGACCAGGGACCGACACCAAGACATTACCGAGACCAGGGACCGACACCAAGACATCACAGAGACCATGGACTGAGACCAAGACATTACCGGGACCAGGGACCGACACCAAGACATTACCCAGACCAGGGACCGACACCAAGACATTACCCAGACCAGGGACTCGGACCAAGACATTACCCAGACCAGGGACCGACACCAAGACATTACCCAGACCAGGGACTGGGACCAAGACATTGCCAAGACCAGGGACTGGGACCAAGACATTACCAAGACCAGGGACCAACACCAAGACATTACAGAGACCAGGCACCAACACCAAGACATTACCGAGACCAGGGACCCACACCAAGACGTTACCCAGACCAGGGACTGAGACCAAGACATAACCGGGACCAGGGACCGACACCAAGACATTACCGAGACCAGGCACCAACACCAAGACATTACAGAGACCAGGGACCAACACCAAGACATTACCGAGACCAGGGACCAACACCAAGACATTACCGAGACCAGGGACCAACACCAAGACATTACCGAGACCAGGGACCAACACCAAGACATTACCGAGACCAGGGACCAACACCAAGACATTACCGGGACCAGGGACTAACACCAAGACATTACCGAGACCAGGGACCGACACCAAGACGTTACCCAGACCAGGGACTGAGACCAAGACGTTACCCAGACCAGGGACTGAGACCAAGACATTACCGGGACCAGGCACCAACACCGAGACATTACCGAGACCAGGGACCGACACCGAGACATTACCGAGACCAGGGACCGACACCGAGACATTACCGAGACCAGGGACCGACACAGAGACATTACCGAGACCAGGGACCGACACCAAGACATTACCGAGACCAGGGACTGACACCAAGACATTACCGAGACCAGGGACCGACACCAAGACATTACCAAGACCAGGGACCAACACCAAGGCATTACCAGGACCAGGGACCAACACCAAGGCATTACCAGGACCAGGGACCAACACCAAGACATTACCAGGACCAGGGACCAACACCAAGACATTACAGAGACCAGGGACCAACACCAAGACATTACCGGGACCAGGGACCAACACCAAGACATTACAGAAACCAGGGACCAACAATAAGACATTACCGGGACCAACACCAAGACGTTACCGGGACCAGGGACCAACACCAAGACATTACCGGGACCAGGGACCAACACCAAGACATTACCGAGACCAGGGACCGACACCAAGACATTACCGAGACCAGGGACCAACACCAAGACATTACCGGGACCAGGGACCAACACCAAGACATTACTGAGACCAGGGACCGACACCAAGACGTTACCGAGACCAGGGCATTTCTTTCATGGCATGAAGGGGTAGGGCCCCCCACACATTATTCTGCTTAGGGTCCCCTGAAATCCAGAGCCGGCTTTGGTCCTCCTGGCAGGGCGATGGTTGCCCATCATGTGGAGAGCATCCTGGTGGACCTGACACAAGTTTCTCTGCAGCTTCACGCAAAGGTCCACCGACCAAAACATCAGCCTGATGTCAGTCGTAACAGATGGTTTCTGGGGTCGGTATCCAGCACTGAGACATGGGGGGGCTCCTCTAAAACCGGTCGTAACAGATGGTTTCTGGGGTCGGTATCCAGCACTGAGACATGTGGGGGCTCCTCTAAAACCGGTCGTAACAGATGGTTTCTGGGGTCGGTATCCAGCACTGAGACATGGGGGGGCTCCTCTAAAACCAGTCGTAACAGGTGGTTTCTGGGGTCGGTATCCAGCACTGAGACATGGGGGGCTCCTCTAAAACCGGTCGTAACAGATGGTTTCTGGGGTCGGTATCCAGCACTGAGACATGGGGGGGCTCCTCTAAAACCAGTCGTAACAGATGGTTTCTGGGGTCGGTATCCAGCACTGAGAAATGGGGGGCTCCTCTAAAACCGGTCGTAACAGATAGTTTCTGGGGTCGGTATCCAGCACTGAGACATGGGGGGGCTTCTCTAAAACCGGTCGTAAAAGACGGTTTCTGGGGTCGGTATCCAGCACTGAGACATGGGGGGGGCTCCTCTAAAACCAGACCCGGTAACTGCAGGACTGGATCCATCTCTCATTGATTATGTGACCTGGAGAACTTTGCTTTATGGCTTCATGCCTTCACTGTCAGCTGATCAGAGTGGTCTGCAGACATGATTCCTAAACACGGATTGAGACGGGTTCATTTGTGACAGCTGTGTGGGAGGTTGTAGGTTTGGTGCCCCTAGTGGCCAAAAGTTACACGGCATCCCTTTAAACCTTTACCGAAGGAGTGGTGCAAGACCTTTAGGGATCGATACACACTGCAAAATTGGATACGCCCCCAAATACGTCCCCTCCGTTCCGGATGTGGGGGAAAGGAAACACACGTTAAACCGGCGTTTTTCACAGAGCCTTATCTACGACTAACTGGAATATTTGGACAAAACACCACCACCCAGAAACGCCTGAAAGCTGCAGACAAACGTGTCTTCGGCGCTGACTGGTATACTCTTTGTTTCAGCGGTTGTGAGTGGTTTACTGGTGAGTGGTAGTCGGTGTTTGGGGCAGGTGGAATAACAAACATTGCTTGTCGGGCTGGATCCAACGTTGAAATACTGATTCTCAAATCGTACCCACATAATAATTATAATAATTTGATAATCACATCACATGTCAAAAGTAGGTTTGCAGATTGTTGTTCACCTGTAACAAAATGTAGACTGCAAACGTACACGTGGTCAGATTTCTGAGCCCAAAGACATTTTTCCGTCCTCTTGCCGAATGGCTCGTAGCCACAACAATCGTCATTACTTCTGGGTAGGAAGCTGAATAAAATTCAACCCGGGGCGTCAGTGTGCATTTGTGGTACAAAAGGTGACCCAGCAGCTCTGAGGCTTTTTCAGAGGGTTGTCTTTGCCAAGCACACCTAGCTGGGACCGCTCACCATTACACCACTCACAATGACTGAAATCAAGGGGATACCAGTCAGCGCCGAAGACACGTTTGTCTGCAGGCTTTCAGGCGTTTCTGGGTGGTGGTGTTTTGTCCAAATATTCCAGCTGGTCGTAGATAATGGTCTGTGAAAAACGCCGGTTTAACATGGGTTTCAATGGCAGAGACGCGCTCCTTTCCGATTTTGCGGTGTGTATCTATGGTACAAAAGATTCAATGAATGATGAGTTTGCTGAAAGACTGAAATGTTGTTTATTCTGACGTGTGGTTTCTAGATTTCATGAACGAGCTGAGATTACAGCAGAGTCAGGGTGAGGTAATGAGTCTCTGACCTGAGTTACGATGTTTTTCAGAGTTGGGATGGAGACGCCTGGAAAGCAGCCGACGGTGGAAACGGCAGAAGAATCGCCTTCAGCAGGTTGGAGTGTGTTTCAGGAGACGTCTGAGGCAGAAATATGAAACCCAAACTGACCAATCACAGCTCATGTTGTAGCTCTGTGAGGCCAACATAATAGAGCTTGGTCACTACGGATGCATTCACACTGTGGTCGCTGGGTTCACTTTAAACAAGCCATGGTCCACTTCCAGGACCCCTAAATAGACTTTACCAGGGAGGGGTGTGATCCCCCTGTGGTTGGAGCACTCCCCCCCCAGTCTGCCAGTCCAGAGACATGTCCCCAATGTCCAGAGAGGGACCCAGCTGCAGCCATGGTACGTCACCATGTATCCAATCCCAATCGTAAGCTTCTTCTTCGTGTAACTTAGTAAAATCTAACCCCAACCCCTAACCCTTCTCCTAACCCCAACCACCCAACTACACCACACGCATCAGGCTGCAAGCCGCAGATAGTTACTGTTAGCGGTGTTTAACTAGCTTCTGAGTGAGACTTCCTGTTTGGATTGGATGTATGGCGGCGCCCTTGTCGGTCATCGTAACTGCAGTTAGGTACTTTTGAACGTCCATGTTCCAGCTCTCTTACCAAGAAATACAAGTTATAGTCACACCCCTCAGCATCTGCAACCTCACCCTCCAATAATGACTGACTACTTCTCACAGCTTCCCTGCACAAGCGGAGAATCTCTTCACCCAGATGCCCTGAGTTATGAACCGCTCGAAAGACAGCAACACACAGATCTGCCTTCTCCTTACTCGTAGCTCCTTACACTGAAGCTCACGGTTTTCCCAGCCATACGCCCAATTCTCCTCCACAAAGCAACAATAGGGGTTTCCAGGCCCAAAGTACCACAAAACTGCCTCCAACACTTCTTTTTTTCAGCCTTTATGACTTTCCTAGCCACCGCCCTACAGCGCTTATACTCAAGCACATTTTCCTGCGTAGGAAACCAGCGCACTCTCCTAAAAGCTTGTTTCTTCTTACTGACCACTGCATCACACTCCTTACTCCACCAGGGAACTATGACCCATTCTTTCGGGCCTTTAATAAAAGGAATCGACAGGGATGCAGCTCTCATAATCAGCGCAGACAATGAGTCACAATACTCATCTATCGTCCCTTCACTCACAACAGAGTCCAACCCAGTAGCTGCAGCCTCACTGAACTTACACCAGTCCGCCAGGGAAAAATTAAAAAACCTAGGAGCCCTCTCCTCTACATCCTCCACCAGGGACCTGCCAAAGCAACTCAGCACTGGGAAGTGGTCACTTCCCAACGGATCCGCTACCAATACTTTCCACTCTGCTACTCTGGCCCAGCTAGAAGACGCAAAGGTAAGATCCAAGCACGAAAGCTTACCAGAACGCAGGTCAACTCGGGTACCAGCACCAGTATTCAAAACTACAAGATTAGCGCGGTCCAAAAAGTCTAAAATCAAACATCCATTCGAATCCCTGTCACAACTACCCCACAAAGGGTTGTGAGCATTAAAGTCCCGACCCAAACCGTGGGGGCCCCAGTCATAGCCAAAATTTCCTCAAAATCAGTTAGAAGCAACGTTTTACCAGAATTATAACAATTAATCAAATTAAACTTCCCCTCCTCTCCCCACACTGCAACAATAACACACTCAAGCTCCCTTTCCATGCCCGGACCCTATACCGAATCCCTGACCTAATGAAAATTACACAACCACCACCCGACCTAATCAGTCTGTCCTCACGGACACCCTCATTGAGTTAATGAAAAAAATTGAATCATACCCTGGGATGACAAAGTCTAGGTTCGCTTATAACCATGTCTCCTGGACACAAATAAAATCCGGCCTGGGAAGAAAGTCCCGTAGAAACTTTTTAAAACCCTGACCATTTGCAATGAGACTTCTTGCATTCAATCGCAAAATATAACCATGAGCCAAAGACCGAGTCAGTCAGTCAGTCAGTCATTTTCTGTACAATTTATCCAGTTCAGGGTCGCGGGGGTTGCTGGAGCCCATCCCAGCTATTAACAGGCGAGAGGCGGGGTACACCCTGGACAGGTCGCCCAAAGACCGAGTGTCACTCACTAATGTCTTCATACACTGGGCAAACCAGTTCAACTTCATCCCCCACATCAGATTCCCTCCCACCCTGAACCTCCTGCGCAGCAATAAAGTCACTGAGAGACCGGGAGCTCAGGTTCTTAAGCCCAAAAAATCTTTTCGCAGCCGAGGTCACGGACACAAGAAGGTCACATCTCGGGGTGTTTTCACACACAAAACACAACACTTCCACCATAAAGGCAAGAAGAAACTCTATCTGGACAACAAACCTATCAGGTGTAGCAGCACCCCTGCTCTGAACCCCCCCTGCGCCTGTGACTACATCCTCAGACACTGAGGGCCCTGCCCCTTCTACCCGCCTGAGTGCCTCTGCATACGAGATCCTCTGCCGCTCCTTCACCTCCTGCACCTGTCTTGCCCTAACAAAGTGAAGGCACTCACGGGAGGATGCCACATGCCCCCCCCCACAGTTACAACATTTAGGCGAAGCAACCCCACACCCAGTAATGTCATGGTCCCGCCCACACTTTAGGCAGCGCCGGCCTCCCCTACATGCAGCTGCCATATGGCCAAATCTCTGGCACTTGAAACACCTCATCGGGGGCCTTTTATAAGCCCTCACCTGGTAGGACAGACACCCAATATACACCCTCACAGGAAGCTCACCCTTAAATGACAATAGAATTGGGGTATTAGGGTTGCCCCCCTCCCGTGCCTTAAAGCGCTTCACATCCACAACTTCTCCTCCCACTATATTCTCCTTAATTTCCCTCTCAGAAATATCGGCACACACACTATAAATACCCCCCCAGCCACATCTGTCCACTCTGGTACTGAAACTTCAACCTTCTTCCTGCAAACTTTGGAGATCTTCTTAGCCTTCTCACTCTGCTCCTCTGAGCAACAGAAGACCAAAAGAGCCCCACCTGGGACCGCATGGGCCCTGACACCCTCACCAAGCACTCTCAGAGACTCTGCTATCTTTTAAAGGATTCAGCGCCCGAAACCATCTCCTCGCTGACCTTGAGTTTAAACACAACTTTATACTCAACCGCAGATTTTGCCATCTTAATCCCTCTGCTGACGGTCACCTCAAGAGACGATACCGAACATCCCCGCTTCCTACTGCCCATAACAACTCACAAAATCATAATATAATAACTATAATTATACTACTGTTTAGAAGTACTGCTATTTATAGTTATTGTACAAGCTACACACATTTTTCAATGCTGCAGGTACCCTTAGGGTTGGAATGGTACAAATGTGTACTTTATATTACTTTTGACCCTTTTTCATAGTATATAGGTACTTCTGGCCTCATAAAGACCAATATTGTACTTTTGAGAGAACATTTGTAGTAAATGTACGTACAGGTACAGAAATGATCCTGTCTCGTACCTGTTTCTGAGAGTGTAGTGCTGATGACATGATTTTGACTTTTTTTTTTTTTTTTACCATGTATTATAGATCAAAACGTCCTTCATGATTATCTATGTAACACACGGGTGTCCATCTTCGGTCCTCGAGGGCCACAATCCTGCAGGTTTTCTATGCCTCCCTGCTCCAACACACCTGCTGACCTGGTGTCACTGGGGAAGAATGTAGATCGTGTTGTGTTTCAACTTTTCAATGATTGAATGATGAAAGAACATCTTTCCAAACGAGCAGCTTTCCGAAAGTGAAGGAAGAAAAACGGGCGTACGCAGAGGTAGGTGGACTGAGGCTGAGCTGGTCGCCCGGTGTGTGGGGGGGAGAGAAAGAGAGAGAGAGAGAGAGAGAGGAGAAGGGGGGGCATCTCACATCGCAGTTTATAATGACAGACGTCAACAACTTATCAAAACGCTGAGAATCGTGGCAGAGTGAAGATAAGAGTTCTCAGCGGTGTGTACTTTCCCCAACATTAAAGCTTGTTTAGCTCGTCATGTGTGGAGGCTAGCTAAGCTAACATGAGTTAACATAAGCTAGCTAAGCTAGCATGAAGCAGTACCATGCTGCTGCTGCGGCTGCTGTGGGAGACGTCACAATGTAACTGGTTCAACCTCATATTGTAGTACAGTAATGCTCACAGCTGCTGATAACTGATGTTGTTTAACAGGCTGCTGGAGGCCATTAAGTTTTAGTCTGTGTGCTGCAGCTACAGGTTGTCCTCTAGCTTCCAGTTGCAGGTAAATCTGCATCTGTCCACATTCACTGAAAGTCCTGCAGATGCCTCTAGAACAGCTCTGCAACCTGGACAATCCAAAGAGCCATTTTTCAGACATAACCCATGATAAAAGTTGTTTAGAGCTGCAATTTTTTCATGTCCTTTTAAAAAAAAGGCTGCTTATAATTTTTTTTAAATAAATACTGACTGTTCAAAACATGCTGTAATTTTAAAGAACTCAGGTTTATTTTTACATTTAGGTTTTAAAAAAAGAACTTGCAGAAAGAGGATAGATGCATTTTCTTCAAACAGATTTTCTACAGTGGGACTCAACTGTATAAAAAATCTAAATAAATAAAAATGTGGATATTTGTGGGATATAATGTGAAATGGGAAAACCCCTAATTTCCAAGCTAATTACAAGAGAGATAGATTTAAACATATTACAGGGACTTTTAGTGTCATTACGTTGTGGAAATAATCATTTAAAAAAAAAAAAAAGCCAAAATCTGTTATTACTAAAAACATTGTGTATATTCACGGATATTTAAAAATATTAGTTGGTTCTTTTAGTCAAAGTTATTGAGAGCCATTGTGGAAGGTCCAAAGAGCTACTTGCTGCTGAGTAGCTGCAGGTTTCAGACTCCTGCTCAGAAGCTGCTGCAGATGTTGAGTTTCATCATCACTGCTATGTATGTAGTCATCACTATTATTAGTTTATTTTATTATTAGATTATTGCTGAATGTTTCAGTTAATCTTAGTTACTAATAACAGTAAATATAGAGCATAGGTAAGGTTCATCTATACCAGTGGTTCTCAAACTTTTTTTGCAGGGCCCCCCTTTCATTGGAAAAATAATGTCAAGCCCCCCCATCCCACCACCGCTACCACATGTACCCAAATATTTAGCATGAAATACATGAAAAAATGCACTGCATTTGAGGTGGGGGGCAATGCCTATTGAGTCATCATCATTTGTTCATTAGTACTTTAAAGAATATGCCCATTTTTGTTAGAAGTACAAAAACTAGGCCTGGCTGGGCCCCCCCTGACAGAGCCCTGAGCCCCCCAGTTTGAGAACCACTGATCTATACCATATCTATGACATGAAAGAAGGACTCAGACTGGATGCAGGTGTAACTGTGGATGTTGTCTGAGTCCAGCTCCCATCAGCAGCCGCTGACTTTAGTCATTATTATTATTATTATTATTATTATTATTATTATTATTATTATTATTATTATTATTATTATTATTATTAGTCATTATTACAGCAGCAGTCGTGTTTCAGTGAGACCAAATCCAGACACACGTGCATGTAATCCTACCAGAGAATCACAACTCTGCAACAATGTTCACATCACACACATGCAGCTCATCCTGCTCTGTTCATCTAGAACAGGGGGGTCCAGAGGGGGTCCTTCAGGGCTGCTGTCACTTTTTCTCTGCTTCAACACACCTGACTGATACTAAATGGATCCTACAGCCTATGAAGTTCTTGGTGATTGGAGTCAGGTGTGTTGGAGCCAGGATGCATAGAAAAACTGCAAGATTGTGACCCTCGAGGACCAGAACTGGACACCCCTGACCACCCCCCTGTCCCCCTGTCCTGGCATCACGGATGCCAGGACAGGGGGGCACCAAACTATAACCTCGCCTGGGGCACCAAAGTGGTCAGAGCCGGCCCTGATCACATGGACATGGGGGACAGTGCCTCTGGACTGGCAGACTGGGGTGGTGGTCCCCCTCTTCACAAAGGGGGGCCAGAGCAACAACTGTGATGGATAAAACATCTAAATGGGATTTTGAGTCCATATTTCTAAGTCCAGACATTAACAAGTGTTCCAAAACGTCTAAATCAGCCTGTGTTGTGGAAAAGAGAAGAAGAAATAAGTCACGTCCTCCTCCTGTTAGTTAATTTAAAGGGACAGTCCACCCACAGAATGATGTAACTTTATCTTCCACTTCCCCTCATGGTGAGAAAGACTCTGGAGCACTTTTTTAATATCTCAAATGCAGCCGGCGATCAGGAAGGCTTCTTGTTTCCCCCCAACTTTCAGATAATGGAGTTCACCGGGGTCCAAGCCAAAAAGGTCCATAAAAGTCCACAAAAACTTGTCAATATTCCTCCATACTGCTCCTCCAATGTAATCCAAGTGTCCTGAGTGGGTAGCGTCCAGAATTTACTGGAAACGACGTCATTTAGTAGATTTTAGAGCCTAAACAGTACTACATCAGTACTACATCAGTACTACATCAGTACTACAAGGTATCTCCTGTAAACACGCCGATGCGCGTTCATGAAACTACGGAAGCCGCGGCAGATGAGATCACGTGTTCTCTTTTTCTTTCTTTCTTTGTTTTAAATCAACATCAACTCCTCTTGTCTTTGTCTGCAGCTCTGTCGCTCTTAGCACAACGTAAACAGAGAATTTCTTCTTCTACGCTTGTATTATCGGCAGAGTAGGCTCTGAAAGCCGAGGCCTCCATAGTTTCGCGAATGTGCATATGCGCGCTTCGTGAAAGTAAGATGTAGTACTGTTTAGTCTCTAAAAATCTACAAAATGACGTCATTTCCAGTAAATTCTGGACACTCCCCACTCAGGACACTTGGATTACATTGGACGAGCAGTATGGAGGAATATTGACACGTTTTTGTGGACTTTTATGGACCTTTTTGGCTCGGACCCCGGTGAACTCCATTGTATGAAAGTTGGGGGGAAACAAGAAGCCTTCCTGATCGCCGGCTGCATTTGAGATATTAAAAAAGTGCTGCAGAGTCTTTCTCACCATGAGGGGAAGTGGAAGATAAAGTTACATCATTCTGTGGGTGGAATATTCCTTTAAGCTGATAAGAAAATCTACACGAGCTTTACCAGGGAGGGGTCCTGATTCATGCAATTATTTCATGTGAAAAAAGAAGAACTCTGAACTCTGACTGACACATTCATGTCTCTTCTTTTTTCTGCAGATAGAACATTTCTTAAAACTCTTCCTGCGTTTGTGGCGGGCGCTTCAGCAGAAATCATCAGACGGCTCTTAGATGATCTGACATGTGATGGTGTTCTCAGTCATCATGAGATGTATGATATACTGGAGAGTAACATGACCAGAGCAGATAAGGCCCGCCACCTCCATGCCTCTGTGAGGTAGTAAAGGAGATCAAGCCGTCAAGATGCTGCTGGAACGTCTTCAAACCAGAGATCCCATGCTCTACTCTGAGCTGCTTCTTTCCTCTGATCCCTTTACTCTGAAAGGTGAGGCCGTAAAAGTCTGCAGTGATGCCTCCTTTGCTCTGTTTGCTTCAAACTCTGCAGAGAAGCTGTTTTTATATTCAGTTAGATTTAACACCAGTCCTAACAACTCTTCATTTATTTTTGGTTACATATACATCATTACTACCAAAACTCAAATGTTTTCGTTCCCTTAGGGTTACCCGCGGTAGCCCACGGGTCTGTCACACCTCCTATAGATGGCTTCACGTTTACAAACATTGCAGTTGCGCGCGCAACCAGGGGGCAAAAAGCCTGTTAGTACTGCATCTACGGCCAAACACGCACTCATATCATTCATAAAAATGTAAAGTAACCCGACGAAACAAACAGAGATCGTTGTGTTTTAAATTATATTGAATAAATCTGTATTTTGATGACGAATAACAAAATACCGATGCTGCGTTGCTGTGTTATATTTCTATCACGATTACACTAACTTGGCAACGGAGTCATCACCCGGAAACGGCATTTTTCTTGTTAAAACATGGATATTATTCGTGTTGGACCTCATTTGAAATTTGCCTGAAAAACCTGAGTTAGAAAGCGGCTTAAACTTTCGTTTAGACTCTCTGTTAAAACCAAAAGAGGCCACAACAATCTGCAGCCTGCAGCAGGTTCAGTTCAGCTCCGTGTCGTCCTCACCTCCTCCATACAGGAGCAACTTTCAGTAGTTTGGGATTAAACCAGGCAAAGACGACATCATCACTACGTTTGGAAAGGAGCTGATTCCAGCTGTTAGGGACTAACCTGCATTGCTGTCGGTAAGTTTTGCTGCTTGTGGAACGTTCTGCTTTATTGTGGATGAGATCGTGGTGGACAGTAGACAGACTAGCTAACTGCTAGCAAGCTAACAGTATAAACTCAAACGCCATCTGATTTACGACCCCGTACTTCGTACTAAATCTCCAGGATGCGTTGTTATGCCACGTGAACGTTCGTAAACGGCTCCACCATCAGTTTTTTATTTTCCTGTGTGAGCAGAGGACGGCTGTCACTCACAGCTACAGTGTTTGGATGCAGCCGATCGCGGCGGTGATGCTGCTATTACAGTCTTCCCACTAGAACACGGAAATCATTTCTGCCTCCGCCGTGGTTTAATCCTACATGTGGCCATGATGAAAGACTAAATAAATCATAGTCTGAACCGGAATAAGTTATCTGGGAGGGTTTTCTGAAGATCAGTCACGCCTACTGTCCTATTTTCACCATTTTCAACTGTTCACATGCATTAATGTTTGATTTTTGCAACCGAACAAATACCAGGACTCAAACATTATATTTCCCCGACACTTTCACGTCATCATGACCTCATCTGCATTAAAAGTCGATCTTGTACGTAAAACGCACCTTCTCATAGTTAAATAATGCTTTTCCTGTGTTTTCTTGCCCCCTGGTTGCGTGCGCATCCTATTTGTGACGTTGCTCAGAAACCAGCTATAAGTCAGACTTTCTTATGTAAATTCATCCAGGATGGCGCCGCCCAGCAGAAACGCCCCAATCAGTTAAGCCCAGTTTCCACCCGCAGGTCTGGGTCTGGGTCGGGTCGGGCCAGGCCGGATCGGGTGGGTTTGGGTACGGATATGGTGATTTCATGCTGCGTCCCCACAGCAATCTTTCCCCTTACCTTACTCTGGAGGCGGAGGATTAGCTGGACAGGCTGCTATGTGATCGCGTGACATCAAACGCCGTTTAACCAAAGCACCACACCACACGTGACAGAAACAAAAGGATCACCCGGCTTTGTTTTTACGCCGGGTCACGCAGGAAGTGACGGATTTTTCAACGAATCAACAGATCGCTGTGTTTTAGCTCCGCCTCTTTGGTCCGGATCGGTTAGATCAGTACCCCTACCGACAGGTACCAAAAAAGTAGGCCGGGTTGGGTTGGATATAAGGGTACCCGTCCCAGTTTTTATGTGTGGCGATGCAAAAAAACGTGGACCGATCCGGCCCGACCCGACCCAGACCCGCTGGTGGAAACGGGGCTTTACTGACACTTCCCTATTTCATCTGTTCAGTACACCTACTTATTACCTGTTCATCCTCTTCACTCCCTTTAATAACCAGCAGTCAGTCTGTAAGTCAAATATGGAGTGGGGGGGGAGGGCATGGGAGAAGGATCTAATCGAACTTTATATCAAAAGTTATTTTGTATAGAAATCATTAAGAAAGGAAAAGGAAAAAGCCAGATCTAAATCAAATGCTCATGAGCCAATTGAGAAAGTGTCATGGAGCCACTTTTATTAACTTCATGCCTCATGGCATTAACGTGGACTTGAATAATAACATTGAAAAAAATAAAGATATAAAATGAAGATATACGGAGTAATAAGTCTGATTTAGTGTTAAGAATCCAAAAAGATATTGTTTTCAGTGAGCTTATTACTGTTAGTTTCCTTCTGTAAAACATGTTTCGTCTCAGGATTAAGCCTCTGCAAACCAATGCCACTTACTGTTATCTTACTGACATATTTTCAGATTAAAAAGTATCTTCAAAAACTCAATATACTGACCACCTATGCATAGTCTCTGTATGAACATGTTGAATGTCACATTGTCCATCAGGTAACAAACTGTAAGCGGAAATGAGTGAAATGCAAAAAGTCATCAGGCCTGAACTTGTGGGGTCTGCTGGAGGGCAACAGAGACCAGCTGACTCCACTTTCATCTTGCAGCATGGGTAGCTCTGAATAGGAGATGGCAGAGGCTGAAAGAGAAAACAAAAAAGCAGAAAAACATTTATTATGGATGTGAGAAAATTTCATTCCATCAGGAACTATTAACAATTATAACAACACTATTAACTATTAAGTGCCACTTTTAGTACATTGAATAATTAAAGTACAACACTGATTGCAGATACAGTATAATGTTGGACATTTTTAAATATTGATCCTTAAAGCATTAGTAATCATGAACAAAATAAGACAATGATTAACTTTATTAAAATTAAAATGAATTATCAGCTTACTTAAAAAAGTCTCCAGCAGGTCCTGGGTTCATCTTTGCTTGAATGGTTTGGTGCTTCACAGCCTCTCATCAGCAGATCTTCTTCCCTTTGCCAACCAGGACCTGACATCGCTGTGTGGATGAACTGCTCTAATGGTGGCCCATTAGGACATCTTTCATCAGCTGGTCTTCACCTCTATGCAAGGAGCTTTGTGTGCTGACATGTGAGGAGGTTGTTGGGGTCATCCTGCACTTTGTTTTCTGCCATGCTGCGAAAGAATTGCCCTGCATTGATCTTCACAATTCTCTCATTTTCATGAAGAGCTACATTCTTGAAAGACTTTTCTTTCTGAGCTTGAAGAACAGCCTCTGTGTACGGACCTGCTAATGACACCATGGATTCAAACACTCGGATCTGTCTAGCCAGCAGCTTCTCTGCTTCTCTCTTTTGGAGCATCCTTGACAGATCACTGAGCTCTGTAAGGGCGTCGTACATGACTCCAAGATTGAAAACAAAGGACACGGAGGTGAGAACATCATGGAGTCCCTTGTATTTTGCTCTCTCTGTTGAATTCCTGCTCACATCGTTAGCTGCAGTAGAAAAGTGCACCTGGAGCACTTTGTAGCTCTCCCAAACAGCTCTTACAGTTCTTTCACTTGAAGCTACCCAGCGAACAGTCAGGATGCACCCTATGACAAGAAGACGTTGGTCAGCGCTCTGTGCACACTGAGATAACTCTCTCTGATTTTTAGGTGAGGCATGATATAGACTGTACAGCTTGTCAAAAAAAATCTTGAAATGGTTCAGTCCACTGACCTCCTTCAGGACATCTCCAACAGCCAATTCCAGACGGTGGTTTGAGCAGTGCCACACAAACAGGTCTGGAAATCTTGAAGAAAGCTGTGTAGCAACTCCTGCTCTTCTGCCCAGCATTGCAGAAGCTCCGTCACATGCAAAGGCTGTTAAACATTCTCCCATAAACTGGTCATCAAAGCCATGTTTGTGAAGACATCCGAGCAGTGTCTTTGTGATTTCATCTGCTGTGGTCCCATCCAGCTCAAGCAGCTCAAAAACATTGTGTCTGGTTCACTGTTAGCAATAGCAGCCCTAACACAGACCACCAACACAGACCTGCCACTAATTGTGGTGACTCATCAATCAGAACAGAGTTTTCTTCTATTTTTGACTATGTCATCAACTAACTTCTTTTTCAGTTCTGTTGAAACATGGTCAATGATTTCAGCATCTGTGTTGTGTGAAAGAAGGCGAAAAAAAAAGAAAAAGTGATAACCCCCCCCCCCCCCGAGAAAAAAACCCACTGAAAACAATGCTTACCCTTAAGCTCCAGGAGGCTACTGGAAACTGAGCAGAGCAACACTCGACAGAAACAACCATAATAAACCCAAAGTAAGGAGGAAAACTTTGTGACTCTCCAAGTACATACATATATATATATATATATATATATATATATATATATATATATACATACATACACACACACGCACATATATGTACATATATACAGTACATACACACATATACATACATACACACATACATGCATACACACACACGCACATATACATACATATATACATACATATATACAGTACATACACACATATACATACACACATACATATACATACATACGTACATACACATGAACACACGTTTAAAAAAAAAAAAAAGAACAATAAAAAAGCACCAGGTCAATTAAACCAAATATAACAATTATTAGAGAAGAATACGCGCTTGCACATCTAAAAGGAACAGTGATAACGTGTGAAATAGATGAGTCCTTTAAATGACAGGGAGTAAACAAAAAAACAGATGCTTAATCATAACTAATTTACAATTTGAGAAAACTGACATGGCAAGATGGGTCAAAACGAGACAGCGTATAATCAGACTCCTGTTGTAACACCAATGGAGTTTGCGAAACAATCAGCTTCTGCTGGGGAGAGAAAAGGTCTTAACTGTGTTGTTGAGTACAACCTGTAGCTTCGCTGGGTAACGTAGCGAGCTTTTAGCGCCAGCTTCGGTAAACTTCTTCCTCACGCTGTTGTAGGCCATCCGCTGCGACACAACTTCAGCTGTGTAGTCGGGAAAGATGGACACTCGGACCCCGTTGTGCATCAAGGGTGAGTGTAGGCGGCTGAGGCGTAGAATATTAGCCACGTCTCTAGTGTTGTGGACCTTCGCGGTGATGGCTCGTGGGCGCTGGTCAGGCTGCGGTGGGCACGATGAATCTTCACTGGCTTAACAAAGTTGTCCTTCCTGAGTATCTCCGGTATCAGCTGTGTAATGAAGTCCGTAGGACGACCCTGCTCCTCACCCTCTTTAATGCCAAGCACTCTTATGTTACACCTTTGGGACAGACTTTCCAGGTCGTTTAATTTAACCTTCAACTCGGCGTTGGCTTCCCGGAGCTGATCGTAGGAGGTCTCGAGGGCTGAGATGCGACCATCAGCGGTCGACATGGCTTCGTCAATGGCGTCGACTCGGTTCTCTATCTCACGTTGATCCTTTTGCATGGCTGCAAGGGAGGCTTCAATGGCGTCCAGACGTCCTTCTATAGACTTTTTCAGGTCGTCGATGAGATCGAAAAGTTTGCCGACTTGCACCCCCTGGGTTGCTATAGCCGCTAGTATAGCTTCATTGCTAGCTCCAGAGCTCGATGAAGTTGTCTCCTTTTGTGTGCCATCCTTCTTCCCCATCGTGAAGATTAAGGAGTGGAAAAATGTACCCGTTCACTTTAAATGCAACAAAAATGAACAAAAGACCAAGTGTGTTGTATTACAATATGAAGTTTAAGGAGAAGTCATGGAGCTCCTCGGAAGCACGTCTACTCCATCACAGCGCACTAGCGCCCCCAGCATCTGTGTTGTTTGAGTGTAAATCTCTGCCCATGCTCACTCCATTTAACTTTTGCAGTCTTACATCAGTTGGCATATCAGTAAAAGGTCGCCCATGCTTACCACTTTTGTAAGCTGTCCTAAATACTCTGCAGGTTGTGTCATATTCACCAGAAGACATATTGTGCATGTCTTCAATTTTTTTTTCATTTCATTGGCTGATGCCATCTTTTCAATCTCCACAGCTTTTATGTGGGATTTTGAATCTCTGTGATCTTTGATTTTCTTGCGCAATGAATTTTCTTTTTTTTCCCTTGTCATCCCTAAAAGCAGATATTAAACACCCACTCCACTCACTTGACATCCTAAGTCCTTTCTCCGTCTGTGCACCCAGTGAGCCGACTTTGTGACATACCTTGCAGCCAAGCTTTCTGTCTTTGGCAATCAGCCAGTTATTTTGTGAGCAAAAATATTGCACTTGATCCTTTGACCAACAGTCTGGCCACTCGTAATCCTGTCTTATGTTATGGTTGACATCTCTTTCAGCTGCAGTATGGGCAGCAACATATGAAGGAGCAGCAGGTTCCACGTTGGATGTGCTAACGTTAGCTTGTGGCGTCCGACCTTCATTTCCTGTAGTGAGGGCTTGTTCGAGAGGGAAGCCGTCATTATTCAACTCTGTTCCAGTTCGTGTTCTCTTTGAACCCCTTTGGAGCCAGTTCAACATCGCAGCCGACTGTTTATCCTCCACGTTTCTATCCGAAACACCTACATTCAGTCATGGAAACAAGTCACGTGAAGAGTGCCGAGACGCCCGTACGGCAAGCTGTATGCATCAAAAATAATGGGCTTTTTCTTCTGTTTTTTTTTTCTTTTTTTAAATAACAAAATAATAGATGTAAACTTTGGTGAGGAAGAGGGAGGTACTGACTGCTGGGGAGTTTCGAGAAAGAACAGGTATGCGCCGTATGCTGGAAATAACTTCCGGTACGCTGGGGGGTAAAACTTAAAAGTGGCGGGACTGCATACCGGTGCATACCGGCCCACTTAAAGCACTGGTTGTGAGTTGAGCTGAATATGTGCTGATTAGAGCTGGGCTCTGTCTGACAGATGACGCTGTTCCTGGACAAATTCACATAAGAAAGGCAGAGTTAACGAGGCATGAAAGACCCGCTGCAAATACAGTAACCGACAAAATTTGGTATATGGTAGATACACGAAGGGAGACTGAAAAAAGTTCAGCACCTGTCTGCCATGGGTGCTCCTAACAGGGGCATAAGGCCTAGACAACATAGCTCTTAAGCTGCATTCACATGAGAAGAGTTTTGTGCTTCGCTCACCGGCAGGTAGGGCACAGAGGCACCGAGTGGACACAGCGGAGCTCAGAGAGTCTGCCTGGAAAGTATACAAATGGCTAAACAGCTAAGCTAGTGCTAGCATTGCATTGCTCTTCCTGTAAAGATCTTGATATACTGTATCTTGTAGTCGCGCAGCTCCTGAATATTTTGTGCTCTTCGTGGTTGCACTAACAACCAGAGAAAGTTACGTTTGTGGCTACAAGCGCGATCAGATATTTCACGCAAGGGCTCATGGGGGGCTAGGACGTGGATATCTGAGCTGCAGTAGCTGCATTGGCAGCCATCAAAATTTCTTTTGAAATTTTCCAGGATTATTTTACTTTTGGTTTTTGTCTCTTTTCTGTTTTGTTTCTGTATGCCTTTGTTTTTTTGTTTTTTTTAAATAATCTGTTATGGATATTTTCTTATGTTTTTGTTTGGATTATTACCATTTTTATGTTTTCAGAAAGAATTGGATAATTACACTCAACAGCCACTTCATCAGGTACACCTTGCAAGTACCAGGTTGGACCCCTTTCACCTTCAGAACTGCCTTAAAGACACACAACGGAACTTTCAGCAGTTTCCTAAGTGACGCGCCCCCTATCGCCGGCTAAACTAGCATCCATCTTGTTCGTACCTGTACTGTAAGCTCACTCCAGCCAGTAAAAGACAGTCTTATCTTGACTCTTGTTCTGTCCCTTCCTCTGTTTCTTTTCCTCTCTTCCTCCGGTAATGTTTCCTTGTGTTTCTTTACCGAATTCGACATGATGCGCATTCAAAACAGCCGCGACGTTGATACCTGGTTTACATCCGGTTGCTAGTGAGTGACGCGGTGCTGCAACCAATAGTTGGCTGCAACGTCACGGTCGCGTCCCGGATGGGAATCTTACATAGTGCTGTTTCTGAGCCCCGGGACGCCTCTGGGCACTGACAGCTCGAAAATGCGCTTAATGAATGTTGGTGTGACATCAAAACGAGTCAGAAACACAGATTTTTAAGGTCTAAAAGTTCCGTTGTGTGTCTTTAATCCTTGGTGTCAGAGATTCAACAAGGTTCCTGAAACATTCCTCAGAGATTTTGCTCCATATTGACATGACAGCATCACGCAGTTGCTGCAGATTTGTTGGCTGCACATCCTTGATGAGAACCTCCCGTTCCACCACATCCGTGATGAGAACCTCCCGTTCCACCACATCCGTGATGGGAACCTCCCGTTCCACCACATCCGTGATGAGAAGCTCCCGTTCCACCACATCCGTGATGAGAAGCTCCAATTCCACCACATCCATGATGAGAAGCTCCCGTTCCACCACATCCATGATGAGAAGCTCCAATTCCACAACATCCGTGATGAGAAGCTCCAGTTCCACCACATCCATGATGGGAACCTCCCGTTCCACCACATCCGTGATGAGAACCTCCTGTTCCACCGTGATGAGAAGCTCCAATTCCACAACATCCGTGATGAGAAGCTCCCGTTCCACCACATCTATGATGGGAACCTCCTGTTCCACCACATCCGTGATGAGAACCTCCCGTTCCACCGTGATGAGAACCTCCCATTCCACCACATCCGTGATGAGAACCTCCCGTTCCACCGTGATGAGAACCTCCTGTTCCACCACATCCGTGATGAGAACCTCCCGTTCCACCGTGATGAGAACCTCCCATTCCACCACATCCGTGATTAGAACCTCCCGTTCCACCACATCCATGATGAGAACCTCCCGTTCCACCACATCCGTGATGGGAACCTCCCGTTCCACCACATCCGTGATGAGAAGCTCCCGTTCCACCACATCCATGATGAGAAGCTCCCGTTCCACCACATCCGTGATGGGAACCTCCCGTTCAACCACATCCGTGATGAGAAGCTTCCATTCCACCACATCCGGGATGAGAACCTCCCGTTCCACCGTGATAAGAACCTCCCATTCCACCACATCCGTGATGAGAACCTCCCGTTCCACCACATCCATGATGGGAACCTCCCGTTCCACCACATCCTTGATGAGAACCACATCCGTGATGAGAACCTCCCGTTCCACCACATCCGTGATGAGAACCTCCCGTTCCACCACATCCGTGATGAGAACCTCCCGTTCCACCACATCCATGATGAGAACCTCCCGTTCCACCACATCCATGATGAGAACCTCCAGTTCCACCACATCCCAAAGCTGCTGTGTTGGATTGAGATCTGGTGACTGTGGAGAACATTTGAGTACAATGAACTCATCGTCATGTTCCAGAAACCAGTCTGAGATGATTCCTGCTTTATGACATGGCGCGTTCTCCTGCTGGATGATGTCATCTTTATGACATGGCGCGTTCTCCTGCTGGATAATGTCATCTTTATGACATGGCGTGTTCTCCTGCTGGGTGATGTCATCTTAATGACGTGTTCTCCTGCTGGGTGATGTCATCTTTATGACATGGCGCGTTCTCCTGCTGGATGATGTCATCTTTATGACATGGTGCGTTATCCTGCTGGATGATGTCATCTTTATGACATGATATGTTATCCTGCTGGATGATGTCATCTTTATGACGTGTTCTCCTGCTGGATGATGTCATCTTTATGACATGGCGCATTCTCCTGCTGGATGATGTCATCTTTATGACATGGTACGTTATCCTGCTGGATGATGTCATCTTTATGACATGGGGCGTTCTCCTGCTGGATGATGTCATCTTTATGACATGGCGCGTTCTCCTGCTAGTTGATGTCATCTTTATGACATGGCGCGTTCTCCTGCTGGATGATGTCATCGTTATGACATGGCGCATTCTCCTGCTGGATGATGTCATCTTTAAGACATGGTACGTTATCCTGCTGGATGATGTCATCTTTATGACATGGCGCGTTCTCCTGCTGGGTGATGTCATCTTTATGACGTGTTCTCCTGCTGGATGATGTCATCTTTATGACATGGTACGTTATCCTGCTGGATGATGTCATCTTTATGACATGGTGCGTTCTCCTGCTGGATAATGTCATCTTTTTGACATGGCGCGTTCTCCTGCTGGATGATGTCATCTTTATGACATGGCACGTTGTCCTGCTGGATGATGTCATCTTTATGACATGGCGCGTTCTCCTGCTGGATGATGTCATCTTTATGACATGGCTCGTTCTCCTGCTGGAAGCAGCATCAGAGGATGCTACACTGTGGTCATAAAGGGATGGACATGGTCAGCAACAATACTCAGGTAGGCTGTGGTGGTTAAACCGCCACGTTGGCACTAAGGGGCCCAAAGTGGGCCAAGAAAATCTCTCCCACACCATTACACCACCACCACCAAGCTGAACCGTTGATACAAGGCAGGATGGATCCATGCTTTCATGTTGCTGACACCAAATTCTGAGCCTACATCTGAATTTGGAAGCAGAAATGGAGACTCATTAGACAAGGCAACATTTCTCCATCTTCTATTGTCCAATGTTGGTGAGTCTGTGTGAATTGTAGCCTCAGTTTCCTGTTCTTAGCTGACAGGAGTGGCACCCGGTGTGGTCTTCTGCTGCTGTAGCCCATCTGCTTCCAGGTTGTGTTGGGCATTCAGAGATGCTCTTCTGCAGACTTCGGTTGGAACCAGTGCTTATTTAAGTTCCTGTTGCCTTTCTATCAGCTGGAACCAGTCTAGCCATTCTCCTCTGACCTCTGGCATCAACAAGGCATTTGTACCCACAGAACTGCTGCTCACTGGATATTTTCTCTTTCTGGGACCCTTCTCTGTAAACCCTAGAGATGGTTGTACAGGAAAATCCCAGTAGATCAGCAGTATCTGAAATACTCAGACCAACAACCATGCCACGTTCAAAGTCACGTAAATCACCGTTCTTCCCCATTCTGATGCTGGTTTGAACTGCAGCAGATGGTCTTGACCAGTTGGACAGGTGTACCTAATAAAGTGGCCGGTGTGTGTATACTATACAATACAAATTAAGATAAAATTGTGGTTATATCACTATTTAATAACTCCGTCACTTTATAAACTATTCAGTTATTTAAAAATATTCTGATTTGTTTTGTTGTTCAGAAAATCTTCAGAGATGTCAGCGTAAACTGAAATCTAATCTGAAGAAGAGGTTCCAGCATGTGCTTGAGGGGATCACTAGTGCCGGAAACAAGATCTTTCAGAACCAGATCTACACAGATCTCTACATCACAGAGGGATGGAGTGCAGAGGGCTATGATGAACATGAGGTCAGACAGATTGAAACAGCATCCAGGAAACCAGACAGGCCAGAAACAACCATCAGACAAGAAGACATCTTTAAACCCCCACCTGGAAGAGATGAACCAATCAGAATAGTGATGACAAAAGGAGTGGCTGGCATCGGGAAAACTGTCTTGACACAGACGTTTACTCTGGACTGGGCTGAAGACAAAAGCAACCAGGACATCCAGTTCCTGTTTCCATTCACTTTCAGAGAGCTGAATGTGGTGAAAGAGAGAAAGTTCAGCTTAGAAGAGCTTGTTCATCACTTCTTTACCGAAACCAAAGAAATTTCCAGCTTTGAAAAGTTCCAGGTGGTCTTCATCTTTGATGGTCTGGATGAGTGTCGACTTCCTCTGGACTTCCATAAAACTGAAGTCCTAACTGACCCTTGGAAGTCCACCTCAGTGGATGTGTTGCTGACAAACCTCATCAGGGGGAAACTGCTTCCCTCTGCTCGCCTCTGGATAACCACACGGCCTGCAGCAGCCAATCAGATCCCTCCTGACTGTGTTGGCGTGGTGACAGAGGTCAGAGGCTTTACTGACCAACAGAATGAGGAGTACTTCAGGAAGAGGTTCAGAGATGAGGAGCAGGCCAGCAGGATCATCTCCCACATGAAGACATCCCGAAGCCTCCACATCATGTGCCACATCCCGGTCTTCTGCTGGATCACTGCTACAGTTCTGGAGGATGTACTGAAAACCAGAGAGGGGGGAGAGCTGCCCAAGACCCTGACTGAGATGTACATCCACTTCCTGGTGGTCCAGACCAAAGTCAAGAAGGTCAAGTACGATGGAGGAGCTGAGACAGATCCACACTGGAGTCCAGAGAGCAGGGAGATGATGGAGTCTCTGGGAAAACTGGCTTTTGATCAGCTGCAGAAAGGAAACCTGATCTTCTATGAATCAGACCTGACAGAGTGCGGCATTGATATCATAGCAGCCGTAGTTTACTCAGGAGTGTTCACACATATCTTCAGAGAGGAGACGGGACTGTACCAGGAGAGGGTGTTCAGCTTCGTCCATCTGAGTGTTCAGGAGTTTCTGGCTGCTCTTCATGTCCGTCTGACCTTCATCAACTCTGGTGTCAACCTTCTGGAAGGAAAACAATCAGTATCTCGTTGGTCCAAGTTTTTCCACAAACCAGATCTAAACCATCTCCATCAGAGTGCCGTGGACAAGGCCTTACAGAGTCCAAATGGACACCTGGACTTGTTCCTCCGCTTCCTCCTGGGTCTTTCCCTGCAGACCAATCAGAGTCTTCTACAAGGCCTGCTAGCAAAGACAGGAAGTAGCCCAGAGACCAATCAGGAAACAGTCCAGTACATTAAAGACAAGATCAGTGAGAATGTGTCTACAGAGAGAAGCATCAATCTGTTCTACTGTCTGAATGAACTGAATGATGACTCTCCAGAGGAGGAGATCCAACAGTACCTGGGTTCAGGACGTCTCTCCACAGATGAACTGTCTCCTGCTCAGTGGTCAGCTCTGATCTTCATCCTACTGTCATCACCAAAAGATCTGGAGGTGTTTGACCTGCAGAAATACTCTCCTTCAGAGGATGTTCTTCTGAGGCTGCTGCCAGTGGTCAAAGCCTCCAACAAAGCTCTGTACGTGCAGATATTGTTCATGTTTACATACAATGGTTATTCTGTTCTTGGAAAAAAGTTTTGCTCATTGTTTCTTCAGGCTGAGTGGCTGTAACCTCTCAGAGAGGAGCTGCGAAGACTTGTCCTCAGTCATCAGCTCACCATCCTCTAGTCTCAGGGAGCTGGACTTGAGTAACAACAACCTGCAGGACTCAGGGGTGAAGCAGCTGTGTGGTGGACTGGAGAGTCCACATTGTAAACTGGAAACTGTCAGGTCAGCTCAAGTTTCTGCATATTATATTTGCTTTAAAGGAATAGTTCACCCACAAAATGATAAAACTTTATCTTCCACTTCCCCTCATGGTAAGCAAGACTCTGGAGCACTTTTTTAATGTCTCAAATGCAGCCGGCGATCAGGAAGGCTTCTTGTTTCCCCCCAACTTTCATATAATGGAGTTCACCGGGGTCCGAGCCAAAAAGGTCCATAAAAGTCCACAAGAACTTGTCAATATTCCTCCATACTGCTCGTCCAACGTAATCCAAGTGTCCTGAGTGGGTAGCGTCCAGAATTTACTGGAAACGACGTCATTTTGTAGATTTTTAGAGCATTAACAGTACTACATCAGTACTACATCAGTACTACATTGCATCTCCTGCGAGCACGCCGATGCGCGTTCATGAAACTACAGAAGCCGCAGCAGACTAGATCAGGCATTCTCTTTTTCTTTCTTTCTTTGTTTTAAATCAATACCAACCCCTCTTGGACCCTCTTGTGTTTGTCCCAGTTTGTCTGCAGCTCTGTTGCTCTAAGCACAATGTAAACAGAGAATTTCTTCTTCTACATTTGCATTATCGGCAGAGTAGGCTCTGAACTCCGAGGCTTCCGTAGTTTCGTAAATGCGCATATGTGTGCTTCGTGAAAGTAAGATGTTCTACTGTTTAGGTTCTAAAAATCTACTAAATGACGTCGTTTCCAGTAAATTCTGGACGCTACCCACTCAGGACACTTGGATTACATTGGACGAGCAGTATGGAGGAATATTGACACGTTTTTGTGGACTTTTATGGACCTTTTTGGCTCGGGCCCCGGTAAACTCCATTATAGGAAAGTTGGGGGGAAACAAGAAGCCTTCCTGATCGCCGGCTGCATTTGAGATATTAAAAAAGTGCTCCAGAGTCTTTCTCACCATGAGGGGAAGTGGAAGATAAAGTTACATAATTTTGTGGGTGGACAAGTCCTTTAAAGACCAGCATCTTATGACGTCTAGATGTCTTTTGTACTGGCTTTTTGGTAGGTCACCTCTTGTCTCTTTTCATTTCATCAGGTTGAGTTTGTGTAATCTCTCAATGAAAAGCTGTCAAGGTTGGTCCTCGGTTCTCAGCTCCAAGTTCTGCAGACTGAGAGATCTGGACCTGGGTAACAACAACCTTCAGGATTCTGGAGTGAAGCAGCTGTGTGGTGGACTGGAGACACCACAGTGTACTCTTGAAATTCTCAGGTCTGGACTCATTCATGGAGGTTTTTGACTGAATGAATTTTTTAATAATATAGGGATGCACGATAACCTTTTTTAAAAACCAATAGGATAATCAATAAATTTTAGCTCCTAAAGGCCAACACCGATACCAATAACTGATAACACACATTCATACCTAATCATCACATTAATACTATTAACAAAACCAAAAAGAACTTTTACTCTTTAAATTAAGAATTTTTTTTCCATTTATAGACCATCAGCAAGCCTTTTCTAACATTTTCTAAAACATTGTCTAAAAGATGTCAAAACTATTTGATATCTATATGATAGGTCAGACTTATCTATGTAAATAAGCATTTTAAACAGTAATTCCAGTTTCATAATGTGAACGGAGCACTGCCAAGCCGGCAAAAATAATGTATGTGTTATCAGGGCAGGTCGTCATGATATCAGACTTATCAGAATGATGTAATAATTTCCTGTTATCGATCCGATAATTATTGTGCACCGCTATTAAATTAATTGTTTTTATCATAAGAAGATGTGAAGAGTTCTTCTGTGTTTTTGAACATCAGAGCCCAGTATTTCAAAACTTTAAATCCAGATCAAAGTGATATGGATTTCCAAATCCCTGGATTCAGGTCCATGGATCCCAGATTGATATCTGGGTATTTAAAAACTTTGGTTGATTGGATCAAAATGATCCTGTTAGATGGAGATTTACAAATTGAAATAGTAGAAACAG
Source organism: Atherinomorus stipes (assembly GCA_023101725.1). NCBI lineage: Eukaryota > Metazoa > Chordata > Actinopteri > Atheriniformes > Atherinidae > Atherinomorus > Atherinomorus stipes. The sequence continues at coordinate 506,412 of JALJCO010013696.1, forward strand.
AAATAATATTAGTTGTACATTTGGTTCTGTCATGATGTGGATGAAACATTTCACTTCTAAAAATGTTGCATGATCATGATATTATTAACTCAGTATGAACAGAGTTGATTTATTTTGAAGATTCAGAATGAAATATGTGCAGTAGTGTCTGCAGCTGTGAACCTCATTGTTTTACACCTGAGGATCCTCCTCACATCCACCTCTGAGGTGGGTTTATTTTACCATATTTTCTGGACTATAAGTCAAACTTTTTGGCAGCTTGTGCAACTTATAGTCCAGTCCACCTTACAAATGAAAATATGTACAATTTTACATATTTTTAAGTATCAATTCATATTGATTGATATGAGCCAAAGAGTAAATATTACCATCAAATGCCAAAAGAGGGCACTCTAGGCTTGTGACAACTATATTCTGCTCCAAGGGCAAAAATCCCAAAGTAGCCTCATCTCAGTGAGAGGAGTTCATTTTGGACATCTGGCTGTTCTGTCTGTGTGGTGTAAAAAATCCTGAAAAAACAAGTTTATCTTTCTAAGTTATGATATTAATGATCATTTACAGGCATTAACTTTGGAATTGGACTGATTGTGTAATTTTTAGCAGTAACAAGTAAAAAATCTGAAAATCACACTATTTTAAATAAATGAATACGACTTATAGTACAGTGCGACATATGTGTTTTTTTCCTGTTCATGATGCATATTTTGACTGATGCGACTTATAGTCAGGAGCGACTTATAGTCCAGAAAATACAGTAATCCCCATGTTCAGGATCAGAATGATCCAGAAAACCTTTGAAATACCCAAAAGAGCAAAACAATCTGGATCAATAGTAGGATTGGATGTACAGATCTGGATTTAAATCTTCAGTGTGAAATCTTCTTTGAAATACCCAATTATTGATCAGTTTTGGAAAAAATCCACCTGAATTAATCCTGGTGGAGTGAAATACTGGGCCCAGAGCAGCTGTTGTCTGATGAATGTCAGCTGTGTTTGGTCTTATTTTGGGAGGAAGTGATGAAAATGACAGACCTGTTTCTTGTATGTGTCTTGTTTGGTGTCTGCAGACTGTCAGGCTGTCTGATCACAGAAGAAGGCTGTGCCTCTCTGGCCTCGGCTCTGACCTCCAACCCCTTCCATCTGAATGAGCTTGACCTGAGCTACAATCATCCAGGAGAGATGGGAGCGAAGCTTCTGGCTGCTCGCCTGGAGGATCCACACTGCAGACTTCAAACTCTCAGGTGCAGAGAGGCTGCTGCAAATGTATGCCGTGTGATATATGAGCAAGCTGGAAATATTTTCTCTATCCTTCATTCACGTTAGGGCTGGATGGTATACAAAAACAGCATATCGATATAAGAAGATTACATTGAACAATAGATATATATTAATTAGTATAAAAAAATGAGATATAATGCAGCCCTGTCCTGGGAGCTTAGATGGTAAAACAAGTTCTCGGATATTTCAAATAGCACCAGTAATGGTTTAACTTTTTTCCGGCCCAAGTGGAGGAGTTTAAGTATCTCAGGGCCTTGTTCAGGAGTGAGGGAAGAAGGAGCTGAGCCAGAAGGCGAAGCTCTCGATTTACCGGTCCATCTACGTTCCTACCCTCACCTATGGCTAGATTTTTAGACTTTATTGTCCCCAGGGGGGAATTCTTTTCCACAGACCAGCCCTTGACTTCCATTTCATAACGTGACAAAACAAACTACACAGAATCCCACATAAGGGTACACAGACAGAATAACATTTCACCGCAGAATACACCATGAAATACATGAAATAAGCTGTGAGCTGTGGGTCATGACCGAAAGAACCAGATCGCAGGTACAAGCGGCCGAAATGAGTTTCCTCTGCAGGGGGGCCGGGCTCTCCCTTAGAGAGAGGGGGAGGAGCTCGGTCATCCGGGAGGCTCAAAGTAGAAAGACTGCTCCTCCGTATAGAGAGGAGCCAGATGAGGAGACTCGGGCATCTGGTCAGGATGCCTCCTGGACGCCTCCCTGGTGATCCAGGCACGTCCCACCGGGACAAGACCCGGGGGGGGGGGGGGGGGGGTCCCAGGACACACTGGAGGGACTACGTCTCATCCCGGACAAGACCCCAGGGAGACCCAGGACACGCTGGAGGGACAACGTCTTATCCTGGACCAGACCCAGGAGACCCAGGACACGCTGGAGGGACTACGTCTCATCCCGGACCAGACCCCGGGAGACCCCGGACACGCTGGAGGGACAAAGTCTCATCCCGGACCAGACCCAGGAGACCCCGGACACGCTGGAGGGACAAAGTCTCATCCCGGACCAGACCCAGGAGACCCTGGACACGCTGGAGGGACAAAGTCTCATCCCGGACAAGACCCCGGGGAGACCCAGGACACACTGGAATCCCGGACCAGACCCTGGGAAGACCCAGGACATGCTGGAGGGACTACGTCCCCCAGCTTGCCTGGGAACTCCTCGGGATCCCCCTGGACTGGATGAGCTGGGGGCTGTGGCCGGGGTGAGGGAAGTCTGGGCTTCCCTGCTTTGGCAGCTGCCCCTGCGACCCGATCCCGGATAAGCAGAAAGAAGATGGATTGATGGAAAAAGCAGCGTATCAGCAGCTACCTTTTCCTCTACAGTGGGGATGTAGAGATTCAGCGAATTGAATCGATGGTCCGACACAGACGTGTGAGATGTGACTGCATCGGATACAACTGCACAACATATCTTTCTTGGTGTTTCTGAATCGGTAAAAACCCATGGTTACACTGATTATTACATCGTTTGTCTCCTCTTCACCCATATTTGATGATGCTTAGAAACCAGATGGAGACTTGGAAATATTTTGTTTTGTGTTGAATCGTTTTGAATCGCAGCATAAATCGTATCGAATCGAATTGTATAAAGTCGAATCGTTGGTGAACTGCATCGTATCGGCAGGAAGCTTCACTGTATCGTGAATGTATCGTATTGCTGGCACCGTATCGACATGTGAATCGAATCGGCCTCCTTGGTGGGGATTCACATTCCTACTCCACATGTCATAAGCTTTTTGGATGCTCAACTCAACTTTATTTACAAAGCCCTTTAAAACAACCACAGTTGGAACAAAGTGCTGTACACACCAAGCAAACAGTTAAAACAACTCTAAAACAACAGATGGCTGCGACGTTTACCTTCCTGTAGGCTCCGCCTCTCCCCCTGTCGCCATGCTGCGTTCAGGTGCAGAGCAGATGTCTGACAGCAGAGTATCCCACGGCTGCTGCCTGTGAAATGACTTAACTATGGCATTTTGAAGGCGTGGTGCTGCTAATATAGCCACGGTGGCTCACTGCTGCTGAGTCAAAGAAGGGGAAACAGGAAACAATCTCAGGTTTCTCTGTTTTGCTGTGGGTTTGCTACTCACTCGCTATGAATTGTGAAACTTGGATGAAGGTGCTGCTGCCTCCGACTGGCTGTCACGCTACAGGCCGTGGTTCTGTATGAAATCATGCAGCTGGAAGGAATGACGCCAGAGATCACTCTGGAAGAAACAAGAGTCTTTGGTAAAGAGAGAGAGACTCGTTCAGTGATGCATGGGTCACATGATGTCACCATGCTACATCTTCTACCCATGTCAATAAACATACCAGTAACACTGCTGTACGACGTGTCCAGGCTGGTCTGTTCCTTTCTCAGTGTAGAGCAGAGTATCAGACAGTGTTTTTGTTAACGATGACGAAGTCCTTTAGTTGCAGCCCCTTTTTTTCCATGACGATAATGAGACAAGCTAAACGTGTCTCTATGATGACTAAAACATGACGAGACGAGACTGGACAAAAATGTCAGTGTCTGGTCTGTCAGACATTCATGATGCAGGAAGTTTCTGCTCATTCTGCATTAATCTGTCAAAAGCTTATAAAGTAGCTGCATCCTCTTCTTGTTTGGTCACGCCGACCATCACCTGGCGTGCAGCCACGTGCACATCAGAGTTCTGCAGGTTTTACCGACCCGCATCAACCCGAACCCGAACCGAGACCCGCTAACCGCGGCTCTCCCTGTCAAAGCTGACCCGCACGTCGCACATTAAGTTACCAAATGTATAAATTCACAGTCGTCTCTGTCATTTTGCCACTTAGGGGCTTTATTTATGTGATTCAGAGACTCCTGTGTAAAAGATCATCGTCCTGGTTTTAACTTCTCCGTTCCTGCTTCGCATCACCAGCAGTGTCTCTGCCTGCACTGGAAATGATCCCGCTGCCTGATGTTCAAACACGCCATGTCCACAAACGAAAAACAAACATACTGTCACTGTGACGCCCGAACTACAGAAATATCCGCCCACACCTAAACCGTGATATTAATCTTTGTCATTTCTATCTGCTAAACAGCGTTTTTACGGGTTACCGTCTGGTATCTGAACTGTTGCAGGACTCTGGTGCACATATGCACACACCTGCGGTCAGACATGCAGGTGAGGCAGCAGCAACCAGCTGCTTGGCTGCTTAGGTCGGAAACGATGAAATGATTGTGGACACACCAACAGCTTATCATCCATCACAAAGAAAACAGAATGCCTTGTAGACTACCGTATTTTCTGGACTATAAGTCGCATCATGAACAGAAAAAAAACATATATGTCGCGCTGGACTATAAGTCGTATTTATTTATTTAAGATTTTCATATCCTACTTGTTACTGCTAAAAATGACCCAATCAGTCCAAGTCCAAAGTTAATGCCTGTAAATGATCATAAATGTCATAACTTAGAAAGATAAACTTGTTTTTTGAGGATTTTTTACGCCACACAGACAGAACAGCCAGATGTCCAAAATGAACTCGTTTCACTGAGATGAGACTGTTTTGGGATTTTTGCCCTTGGAGCAGAATATAGTTGTCACAGGCCTAGAGCGCCCTCTTTTGGCATTTGATGGTAATATTTACTCCTTGGCTCATGTCAGTCAAGATGAATTGATACTTAAAAATACGTAAAATTGTATATATTTTCATATGTTAGGTGCACTGGACTATAAGTTGCATAAGCTGCCAAACTATGAAAAAAAGTGTGACCTATAGTCCGGAAAATAAGGTATATTATTTATTTATTTTTTTATCAATCTTTTTATTAACATTTTGGCAATTTACAAGGTAATGTAAAAACATGAAAATCAGCCCCATAGGGTTTGTTCGTGATAACCCCAACCTGTTTCCCACCCACCCTCAGCTGCAGCTGTACAGAGAAATAAAAAGATGAAAAGGAGGGAAATAAAAATGAAATAAATACACAGAGTGTATTACTGTAGGCAATATTATTAATATAAAAAACTAATATGGTTCATTGTTTTATGAATTTCACTTGGTAGAGCCTGGAACTTTGATTCCAATTTCCAATACTTGTTGACCTAAATTCAAACTTTTTATTTTCTTTTTTTTAAATATAGTCTGACTAAAACTAGACTAAAACATTTTTTGAATTTCGTTGACTAAAACTTTCAGATACAGAAATGACTAAAATGTGACAAAAACTAATAAGCATTTTCATCAGAAAGACTAAAACTAAGACTAAGGCTGAATTCCAGTTCCTTTTTTAATCCTCAATCTCCAACATCGCACTCCCATGAAGTTCCAGGTCTGTCCCGATTCTCAGAATGTCACGTAGAGGCGAGTCTGAGGCTGAATATCCTCCATCCTGAGATTCTCCAACACCATCCAGTGAGTAAGGATTACCCAGAATGCAGCAGCAAAGAAGGCGAGCTACAAATCTTAAGTATTTTCTTTGTTAATGGAGATATAAACATTAAGAAAACCATTGTTTTATCTTAGTTTAGGTCCATGTTATGGATCAGTTACCTCATTGTTGCAGAACATTTATTTTTATTTTACAATCTTTTGTCGGTGCGGTCAGACCATGTTGCTATCGTTTAAGTTAGTTAACGTAACAAGATGGTAATTTTTCTCGCCGCTAATGTCGTTGTTGTATAACGTGCTTGTGCCGATAACAGTATAAGACGACCGGGCTGATGTCATCTCCCGTAGTCCCAGTTATGGAACGATAGTTCTGTTTCAGTCCTTCAGTAAACAAAGATCCTCGCGCTCTTCGCAGGTCGAGTCCTGATGACAATTGTCAGTCAGGTGACGTGTCGGCCAGCTGACTGCAGTCATCCAGGAGTTCACAGAACCACAGTTACCTACGTAACTTTCCTTATAGCTGCTGTTTACCTTCCAATAAGCCGTGGTAGCGGTGACAGCTGAATATGTCCATGGTTAGGCAGGTTAACACTGCAGATAAATGTAAGTAAGTAAATTCCTCTTCTTCTTCTTCTGAAATGACAGACTGAATGCTGCTTTGGCGTAATGCTGCCCCCCACAGTTTAAAGACGTATCTGCATTTAAGGGTGTCCCATTTCCAAGTCACAAAGTAGCCCTTAACACCTGGTTTTGAGGGCGCCTAGGATTGGGGTTTGAGCTTGAGGGTTAAGATAGGAACAGGAATTGGGCCGAAAACTCAGATAGCTGATAACAACACTGTTATCAGAGCCATGTAACATCCATGTTGGCATGCCCTGACCTCCTCCCTCCTTTCAGGATGGAGCCTGCTGGAGAACCGTGGCTGAGACCAGGTCTGAGGAAGTGTAAGTGGGGTTTTCATCACCTTCAGCCGTCTTTACACGTCCTCACATCAGAGTGCCAACAGATCAATAACTGCAGCTGGACTGTGTTTGTTCTCTCCATCAGATTCCTGTCCTCTCACCGTCGACACCAACACAATGAGCGGACACCTCAAACTGTCCGACAACAACAGCAAAGTAACGTACGAGGAGCAAGTTCGGTCATATCCTGGTCATCCGGACAGATTTGAGTTTTGGCCTCAGCTGCTGTGCAGAGAGAGTCTGACCGGTCGGCGATACTGGGAGGTGGAGTGGAGCGGATGTGTTCATGTATCAGTCAACTTCAGAGGCATCAGGAGGACGGGGGACTTTCCTGACTGCGTGTTCGGAAGTACGGATCAGTCCTGGAGCCTGAGATGCTCTGAAGGTGGTCGTTACTCCGTCAGTCACCGCGGCAAAATCACAGCCATCACCACCTCCTCCGCCTCATCCTCCTCCGCCTCGTCCTCCGCCTCCGCCACTGCCTCGTCCTCTGCCTCGTCCTCCTCCACCTCCAACAGAGTAGCAGTGTATGTGGACAGTCCTGCTGGAACTCTGTCCTTCTACAGAGTCTCCTCTGACTCGCTGATCCACCTCCACACCTTCATCACCACGTTCACTCGTCCTCTCTATGCTGGATTTGGCCTCTGGCCTGGCTCCTCCCTGCTCCTGTGCTCAGTTGAGTGTAAAGAATACTTGGTAGTACCTCTCTGTTGATGGATAACATGTTTTACTGAAAAGTCAGAAGAAGGAAATGAAAATGATCCTTTACTTTTGTTATTCTTTATTTCAGGATGTCAAATCTAAATCTATGACAGAGCGGGACCACCCATCATACAGGTAAGATTTAGATAGTATTTATTTATTTGCACAAACAAATAACAACAATAAGCTACTATAGAAAAAAGTTACGTTCAGCTTCTTAAGGCCACATTCTGGCCAATGTCAGTTAGCGGCCTGTAAATATGATCTAAAAATGAGAAGTTGCCATTTTCTTTCATGGCTGTCATCACAGATTCTGGCCGAACCATCAATACCAAAAAATCAATGAGTTTCAGAATTTTAACCCTTTAAGTTCCCGTTTGTACACACAATGTTCCCACTGCCTAAAACTGAAAAGTGGGTTAAAATAAGTAAAAAATAGCCTGTAGGTAGCAGGTTATTATTAGGTATGCAGAGCAGACCTAAGCATAGATTATAGCAACCGCAATTAAAAAGCTCAATGAGAAGCTGTTTCAAGATAAAATGCAAAAAAATGTGGGAAAAACTCCAGTTTGAACTGGAATGGCAGCATTACAGAGAGGGAACTAAATTCCCTGCAAAAGACTGAGCTAAATAATTAGCATGTGATCTGACTGATCACAATGATGGAAAACACAAACACCAAAATTACAAACGTGAGACCCTTTCACGCTGAAATAACCTCACATGAAAGAAGAAAAAGATGTTTTACTTCATTGGATGTTCAGCATTTGAGTGTTTGAAGGACTCTGATTGGCTGAAATAACATTGAAGTCTCTGGTTTCATCACTAAGATAAAAAGCGGGGCTCCTTCTGAGTAAATGGTCTGATGTCATGGAAAACAGTTCAAACTACATCATTGAAGTGTAGAGCAAGTGTGTGAGGAGAAAAATGTTCTCCTAAACATTTATTCTGGAATAACATTTGATTCTAGAAAGGTCCTTTTCAATGCAAGTCAATGTGGCACGGATTGGCTCTAAGGAGGAAATGAGGAGGATTTTAGTTAGAGACCTTAGAGAAAGAGTTACACACCCCATCTTCTAGAATATCATGAGTCAGACCAGAATACACACCTGGACCAAGTTTTATGATATTTGTAATGGTAGAAAAAAGTAACAACATAAAAGGTCGTTAACCCCCCCTTCAGAAAGCTGAGGGAACTGTGAGGGTTAAAATAACATACCGTGGAAGAGAGAGCGAGGAGACCATCGGGTCTTATGAAACCACCTCCTCTAAATCAGTGGATGTCTTCAGCGTGTTTCTACTCAAACACCTGATTCAGATTCATGAACTTCCTCATCAGGTTCTTTGAAAGCCTTTTAATGAGCCAATCACTTCATCCAGATGTGAAAACTTAGGGTTGCCCCCACGACGAGCAGGGCAGCGGGTCCCGAGGACCGGAAACACTGCTCTAACTAAATCATTTAAACATGACAGGCATCGAGATGAGCAGACTCATCAGCGTTTTACTCATTGTCCTTATTTACAGACATTTACTTGTTATGGTGTCACATAACAGTGACGTCATCAAAGCCACTGCAGTAAAAATGTATGTAAATAAGGATGGATCACCACAAAGAAGCTCACAGGGGGGTCCGACTCACATTTGGTAACCAAACGTTGGTGAAATGAGGGAGGTTGTGGATGATAATGATTATTTAGAGGCTGCATGCGGTGGCCGCATCACTTCCATCATATGGGACATACGCTGATCTGGAGTGGATCTAAATATCTGCTGAAGGAATTCAAGTTACACCAAAACTGTCTGAGGGAGGAAATGAACGGATCCATGCTGGAGACCAGGTCCAGGTTGGAAAAACCAAACTTCCCCATTAAAACACTTCGTTGGCCAAGTAACCACTCCTGCCAACCACTGATGCAAGCTACGTTCTTCACTCTGGCCCCCCCAGACGGGTTAACATGTTTAACCAGTTTAATGCGCATAAAGATAATTAAAGGCGTTAATTGATTAATGCATTAACGCGTTAACGTGCCCAGCCCTGAGGATTTCATATTAGATTTCTTTTCATGTTCATCTTGGTTATTTGGTTATTTTGGACTTAAAGTTATACCGTGTAACTTTTGACTCTGACATTAAGCCTAAAATGAGCAGTATTAGATGATTTTTCGGGCCAATATACAGTGACTGACGCGTGTCAGCACTCTGAGCGGGCTGCCCTCGGCAGAAACCAGACATCGTAACTTTGGAGAGGCGGGCCGTCGATGAAAGTGCCGTAAAACAAGTTGCTTTACGGCTCCTCATAGATAAACCATACAGCCCATGAGATAAACACAGAAAGCTGTACTTGTGCTACTTTCTCTCATTGCTCGAAGTTTAGTCATGGCGGAACAAAGTAAAAAGATGAAAGTGATGTCTGAGCAGGTCAGATCAAAAACACGAGTGGACGTTGGAAAAGAATTCAGTCGTTGGAGATATAAGTGTGGAAGCTAAACCCCATCTCTGTTTGCCACCGTATCATTAGACTGGTAAGTAAGTTTGTCTGTTGTGTAAACATACGAGAATGTGATGCTTTTCTTTTTTTTTCACTCAGCGTTTATCCAAAACAACGTCAATCAGAGCCGTATAAGCTGCCGATAGTTTCCTGTTAGCGAAACACGGCTGGAATTACTATAGACCAAAGCTAACGTGACTCCCTAAACATTTTGTGCAATTGTGGCTGGTTTGCAGCAATAAATGCGTCTCTGTAATTCATATAAATATCAAAGCAGTAACGGAGCGATCTGCAGTTTGCTTGGTTTAGTTGTGTGGTTTTCATACGCTGTTCAGAAGGAAGCAGAGCCACTGTAATGTCCCGTAAGCTGAGCTAATCCAGACGTTTTCATAACAAACATGAGTTTTGCCAAAGTTACGACTTCATTCAGTGCACAAAACTACAACTTGGTTTTGTGGCCGGTTTTGATTGCGCATTTATCTTTGCATCGTGCGTTTGTGTGTGTGATGTTTCAGCTATGTAAACATGTAATTGGAAACAGTTAGAGGCGCATACCTGCGCCAGGGGCAGATCCTCCAATAGTGAAAAATCCTTTAGGAAATTCTTGAATCTGATGGACTTGTTTATTTCAATATCCAAACCCGGGAGAGGAGATTTAAATTTGCGTCATTGCCGTGAGGCCTGTTAGACGTTGGCGCTGTTGCAGGTTTAGCGCTCCTAGTGGCCAAAAGTTACACGGTATAACTTTAACTGAAGCTAACCTCAGATAAATGAAAACAACCGCTTTACAACCTTTGCTTTTCCTTCCAGCGCTGATGGAGGAACCGGTGAAGCCTCACGGCGTCAAACATGTGAGTACTGACGCTGTGTCTCCTAAAGCCAGGCTGCTGTAGTACCCTGAACTTCTAACGTGTACTTTTCCTCCCCTCAGCTGTCTCTGACATGGAAACCTCGGAGGTTGATCCGTCTGAGGAGGAAGGAAAACTGATGGAGGTGAGACAAATGTTTCTAGATTGAAGCAGGTCATTGAACTTAAATCCAGATGTGCTGCTGTATCCGGGAGTTTCTTCAACCGTTTGGATGATGAAACCGATAAACAGGTTATTGAACTGGTTTGAACTGGTTTGTTTCACGTCACAATGAAGCTTTCAGCTTAGAAATGGAACTTCGTCATCATGGTGAAGCCGATGAGCAAACTCAGATTATGGATCTCTAACATCTTGTTTCAGTCGATTCTGAGTTTTTTTTAATCAGGTTTTGCATACAGTATACAACACGTTTAACTCATCGACTGCCAGACCTTTTCCGAGCAGAGCTCCATATTACCAGGATTTTTAAGCATTTTCACTGATTTTGGGAGATCCACAGAATATTGTGTACTATGCCAATACAAACACTGAATGTACCAAAGGAAAGCTTAGACTCTCTTCTTTTATCAGAAAAAAACATGTGTTTCTAGCTTTTTCCATTCTTTAGTAATCTGCAGTAGAACATGGCTTTCTTGCAGCAAAAATGCCTGTTTCTGACCAAAAAGCAGAGAAAACAAGCTTTGAATGCTGAGGTCCGCTTCAAGTGGAAAAGTGTCTTTGATGCCAATATTTTTTTACTTTAGTAAAACCTTCATCAACTGAACAGCTGTTTACTTCTATGAAACAACAAATACAACACTGAGAAAAGAGTTTTGGAGGCAAAATAATTATTTACTAGCTGAATAAGTCACAAGTTTGTTTCACAACATAATATTTAGAAGAAACAGAGCAGAAACGTCTCTCTACTCCTACCTTCCTCCTCCCGCTATTAGGTGCGATTAGGTGCACACCCCCCCCCCCCCCCCCCCTCCTCCCCCGCGGGAAACAACCGCGTGCTGTAGACTTACTTTCACTTTCAGCTGCCGCACTTCGCTGCTGTATTTCCACCGTGTGTTCGATCGATCATGTCTGTCTGTCACCGATCACTTTTCCCACAAACTTTCCTCCTTCATCCACCTCCTAAACTGCTTCCATTACGACCGGTCGCCATGTTCTCTCACCCCCCCAGCAGGATCCAGCACACTTCAGCCGGTTAGCTCTAACAACCGCTAACAACACAGGAAGCATCATAGAATTGCATCACTTCCTGGTAGGTTTTTTTAAGGTTGTCTGACACCGCCATCTGCTGGATTAGATGAAAACTACAGAAAACATTATCATGAGCTCTTGGTTCTCTCTGACAAGCTCCACCAGAGATTAAAATAGCTCCGCCGATTAAAACCCTTAATTAACGTGGAAACTCGTGAATGGCAGTTAACATTCGGATTTGAATTAACGTGGAAACACGTGATTGGCAGTTAACGTTGGGATTTGAATTAGCGTGGAAACACGTGAATGGCAGTTAACGTTCGGATTTGAATTAACGTGGAAACACGTGAATGGCAGTTAACGTTCGGATTTGAATTAACGTGGAAACACGTGATTGGCAGTTAACGTTCGGATTTGAAATAACGTGGAAACTCGTGAATGGCAGTTAACGTTCGGATTTGAATAAACGTGGAAACACGTGATTGGCAGTTAACGTTCGAATTGAATTAACGTGGAAACACGTGAATGGCAGTTAACGTTCGGATTTGAATTAACGTGGAAACACGTGATTGGCAGTTAACGTTCGGATTTGAATTAACGTGGAAACACGTGATTGGCAGTTAACGTTCGGATTTGAATTAACGTGGGAAACTGAATGGCAGTTAACGTTCGGATTTGAATTAACGTGGAAACACGTGAATGGCAGTTAACGTTCGGATTTGAATTAACGTGGAAACACGTGAATGGCAGTTAATGTTCGGATTTGAATTAGCGTGGAAACTCGTGAATGGCAGTTAACGTTCGGATTTGAATTAACGTGGAAACACGTGATTGGCAGTTAACGTTTGGATTTGAATTAACGTGGAAACACGTGAATGGCAGTTAACGTTCGGATTTGAATTAACGTGGAAACACGTGAATGGCAGCCAGTGAGTTAATAACTGTCACAGAGAAAGTGAACGAGTTCAGAACAAGTTCTTAGATCTGGTCTGAACCAGTCCTACTCCTACACTTCGGTCCAGTATATGGTAATGGCTGGAACTTTGATACTGGTTCAGTTACCCCTCCACAGCCTGCAGCAGATGGTGGGCAGCAGCACATAGACGTAGATCGTAGGCAGGACTGAAACGGGAAAAACCTCTGGAAGATCTGGACCAGGGAAATTATCCATCCATCCATCCATGCATCCATCCATCCATCCATCATCCATCCATCCATGCATGCATCTATCCATCCATCCATCCATCCATCCATGCATCCATCCATCCATCCATCCATCCATCCATCCATCCATCCATCTATCCATCCATCTATCCATCCATGCATCCATCTATTCACGCATCCATCCATCCATCCATCCATCCATCCATGCATGCATCCATGCATCCATCCATCCATCCATCCATCCATCCATCCATCATCCATTCATCCATCCATCCATCCATCCATGCATCCATCCATCCATGCATGCATCCATCCATCCATCCATCATCCATCCATCCATCCATCCATCCATCCATCCATCCATCCATCCATCCATCCATTCATGCATCCATCCATCCATCATCCATCCATCCATCCATCCATCTATGCATCCATTCATCATCCATCATCCATCCATCCATCCATCCATGCATGCATCCATCCATTCATGCATCCATCCATCCATCCATCCATCCATGCATCCATCTATCATCCATCCATCCATCCATCCATCCATCCATCATCCATCCATCCATTCATGCATGCATCCATTCATGCATCCATCCATCATCCATCCATCCATTCATGCATGCATCCATTCATCCATCCATCCATCCATCATCCATCCATCCATCCCTGAATAGGTGCTTAGACTACTTCAGCGGGCTCCTCTCCGAGTGGAGAAGCAGTGACCCCCCCCCCCCCCCTCTCTACTTACTGATGGATTATTTTCTTGGATTCAGCCTCAGGTCAGTCTGGTGTGTGTTAGAAACGCTCACCTGAACTAACTGCTGTTTGTCCTGATTCCAGCATCCATCCATCTTCACACCTGAAACTGAAAGTGATCGTTCGGGGATCTCATACAGGTAATGTGATGCAACAACGAAAAGAACTGCAAGTTGTCTTCGTGCAGTTTTCATTTTGCAGCATTTTTTGTTGAAGTTTGTTTTGTTTTTGCATTTTCATCCTGCAGTTGTTTTTGTTTATCCGGTGTTTTCTTCCTGCAGTTGTTTGTTTTTGTTTATCCGGTGTTTCCTTCCTGCAGTTGTTTTTGTTTATCCGGCGTTTCCTTCCTGCAGTTGTTTTTGTTTATCCGGCGTTTCCTTCCTGCAGTTGTTTTTGTTTATCCGGTGTTTCCTTCCTGCAGTTGTTTTTGTTTATCCGGTGTTTCCTTCCTGCAGTTGTTTTTGTTTATCCGGCGTTTCCTTCCTGCAGTTGTTTTTGTTTATCCGGCGTTTCCTTCCTGCAGTTGTTTTTGTTTATCCGGCGTTTCCTTCCTGCAGTTGTTTTTGTTTATCCCTTGTCTTCTTCCTGCAGTTGTTTTTGTTTATCCGGTGTTTCCTTTTACAGTCATTTTCGTTGTTTTGGATATGAAGTGCATTTTTGTGTGAAGTGTTGGTTCAGCTTGACTCAGACTGTGTCTCGGCTCATCTGTCCTCTGCATCCTGCAGGTTCTGGTGTCCCGGTCCTGGTGAGTTCCAGTGCCGTCTGACCAGACTGGTGTTTGTGATGACTCAGGAGGCGGAGCTTCTTTACCGGAGCGTCCCGTGGCCTGACGGTCTCCTGCAGCCCACTGGCAAGACGCCTGCAGGGCAGCTGTACAACATCCGGTGCTGTGAGGGTGGTGTCCGCCAGCTCCACCTCCCTCACTGCGAAACAAAAGATGGTGAGCCCCCCCCCCCCCCCCCCTGTCAGAGATGACATGAGAGCAGCAGGGTTAACCGCTCCGTGTCTTCACAGCGTTGCGCTTCCAGGGGCTGCTGTCTGTTGCACACATCACTGATGATGATGATGATGGGATGAGCATCCTGCAGCCGCTGAAGATCACAGACACTCATGTCGTGGTGGACCTCCCCCACCTCTCTGCCGTGGGCCTCCTCTGGGAGAACATCCTGAGGTTTTTCCGGATCCCGTTTCCTGTGAAAGGCCAGGTGCAGCTGTTCCTCCGGCCCCCTGACGGAGGACCTCCCATCCTGGACGTGTTTGTGCTGCAGGAGAACGTCCCTCTGTCCGAGGCACAGCTCATGCACTCGCTGCTGTCCTAACAGATGAAGAACAGCCATGATTCTGCTCCTGTTACACACAAATCTGTTCTTTTCTGCAGATTTCTGACCAACATAGAGCTTCCAAACACATCACCATCTCCTCTGACTGCCTCCTCACCTTCGGGGAACATTACTGCGTCCACTGTGAACCCGAAGACTTGGAGATACAGCCTGAGGTGAAGCATCTCAGTCTCCGCTGGCTGATACAGTTCTCTTCATAACTTTGCTGCTTTTACTTACCGTTTAGTTTAAAAATCCTGTTTCTTCTGGTTTTCAGAGCGTCCAGTTTTACACCAAGAGTGGTAAGAATTTCCCTCCGACG
This sequence comes from Atherinomorus stipes, assembly GCA_023101725.1. Taxonomy (NCBI): domain Eukaryota; kingdom Metazoa; phylum Chordata; class Actinopteri; order Atheriniformes; family Atherinidae; genus Atherinomorus; species Atherinomorus stipes. Next base: position 521,839 of record JALJCO010013696.1, read on the forward strand.
TTTGAGGTTTTCCTGGAGACGATGCCAAAGAAAATGACTTTGGTGGTCCGTGCTCTGGACGGGATGCATGTTTGGAAGCGTACTTTTTTTCCCGGAGGTAAGAGCTTCACTCCTGCAGCAGCAAGGACGTTTATTCGACTTAAATCACATTTATTATCTTTTTCCAGAGAGAACTTTTGTGTTGTCATGAACTTCATACAAAAGGTGGAGAAAGTGTTTTTAGCGGTTCACCACTGAATCAGACCAGCTACAATCCCAAAATCAGCTTTTCTCAAAAGAAAATGCCAAATATGGATTTATTATAATGACTAATAGCTTACCGTATTTTCCACACTATAAATCACACTTTTTTCACAGTTTCGCTGCTCCTGCAACTTATCAAAATATGTACAACATAACCAGCCAAGGAGTAAACATTACCATCTAACGCCACCAGAGGTGCTCTAGACTTGTGACAGCTATATTCTGCTGAGGGCAAAAATCCCAAAACAGCCTCATCTCAGTGAGAGGACTTCATTTAGGACATCTGGCTGTTCTGTCTGTGTGGTGGAACAAATCCTCAAGAAAACATGTTCATCCTTAATTCTGATGTTTCTGATCATTTACAGACATTAACTTTGGAATCGGAGTGAATGTGGAATTTTCAGCAGGAACAAACAGGACATGAAAAATTCAAAAATTGTCTTATTTTAAATAATTAAAGACGACCTATAGTTCAGTGCCACTTAGATATGTTCTTTTACTCTTTATGACGCATTTTTAGACCGATCCATACGTCCATCGATCAGTATTGAGAAATGCTGGTCTGCAGTGTTTCTCAACTCTGGTCCAAAGGACCCACGGCCCTGCAGGTCTTCTAACATTGTTTAAATCTTTAACGACATTTTCTTTGTAAAATTTACATGAAAAAAATGTCTAGTAGTACTACGTTGAAGCTTCAGAAACATAAATGCGAGCAGGCTGAAAACCAGGCCTGATACTCTGCAGTGATAGTGTGAGCCAATGTGATCGTTGCTCCATTTTAAGGGGTGAGGGGTTAAAAAAGAAAATAAATTGGGCCTCAGAACTAATGAAATTCAGTTAGTTCAGTTCAGAAAACAATGTTCTTTATTCCTCAGTCTGTCTGCTGTGTGTTTGTCCAGATCCTCTACAGATGGATGTTCGAGCGAGGACCAGAGCTCCAGCAGAGGTGAGGTTGCTTTAGATAATTGACAGTAAAATCTGCCAGAAAATCTGAACATGTGAGCGTTCACTTGTCAGTGAACTCCCAGACTACACTTCAACATGTAGGCCTAGTCTGGGGAACCCTGGAATCCATCCACTGACCCTCGGTTGCCATGCCAGTGCTCTTCCACATTACAACCATCCTTATTTGTTGGGGAGACAGTAGTCAATCCCGGCGGTAACGAGGCTGTGGACAAGGTTGGCAGTGGTATGGGGGGTGGGGGAGGGGTGAAAACGAGAGATGTTTTGTAGAATGAAATCAGCAAACCGAGTGACATTATTAATGTGGGAGTGAAAAGTGAGTGTGCTACTGAGGACGACACCCGGACTCTACGTTCGGGGAGGGAAGGACCACTGAGTTGTTGATGGAAATGGAAAAACTAACAGCAAGGTCACATTGACATTTTTGTCACAATGAAACCGTTCTCGAGTCTAGAAAAGGGATTAGATCCGTATTTTTTGCGCCATGTGACCGAGCCAAAAATTTGGAACAGTGTTCAGAACGGAACGTTTGGAAGAGGTTAGCTGCACGATTCCAAAGTCCGGAAAGGTTAGACGCAATGGGTGGGGGGTGGGGAGAGGACTGGAGTTATGCATGCGTTTTCTATTTGCGTCACAACGCGGTGATGAGGGTCAAAAACAACCAAAGAGACCGCGCAGAGTTGTCGGCCCTGCAGCCAGAATCCAGATAATTCAAGTCTAGTTAGTTTGAAAAAATCCACAAGACCATGCCCATAAGATTTGGAGGAGGGGGGGGTCTACCAAGAGGACTTCTGTTTTAGAACTGTTGAGTTTGAGGAAATTGGAAGAAAACCAAGAATGAAATTGTTGGGGACAGAAGGTGAGGGAGGACGGTGGCAGTGAAGACGGTTTGGTAGTGAGGTAGATCAAAGCTAGATTTGGCCTGGCACGAACGGGCTGCATCACCGCCGCTAGCATCAGTCTAGAGTCAGTCTCGACCAGAACGGGTCAAACTGGTGACAGGTGACGCCTCTTATGAGTGGATGATAGCATTACTGAACATGAAAGGGGTCAAGTTGACGGGAAAGAACAAACAAAACGCTGGTGACCTCCGGGTTCCTCCCTTAAACTAACAGTGTTCTCTGGTTTCACCAGAAAACCAAGAGGATCAAAGTTGGCCTCCAGGTCCTCCTGGAACAGCTGAGTGTCGACGACTTTGACAAGTTCAAGTGGTATCTGAAGGACGAATCGTGGGATGGCGTCTCGGCCATCACGGAGGAGAAGCGGAAGGATGCGAAGAGACATGATGTGGTGTCTCTGATGGAGCATCGTCTGGGTTTAACGGGAGCACTGGAGGTGATGCGGCGCATTTTCAAGGACATGAAAATGACCAAACTGCTGGGGGAACTGGAAAAGCTGAGTAGAGAGTACGAGGATCAGCTATGAGTCAGGAATGAAGCTGTATGGAGCCACATGAGTCCGATGGTTTTAGTCTCAGCAGCTCTGTAGTGATTCTACTGAAACAGCCATTCAGGGAGGGCGGGGGCAGCAGAGTCCTGGAGATGATGGAAGAAATCTAAACACTGCCTGAAGGTTGATTACATTTCTGGAGAGAAGCATCATGTCTGATTGCTACCGGAGAAATGGCCGTGAAACTGAAAATGAATCATTCTGCAAACAGCCGAGAATGATTGTGAAGGTTTTCCTCCGGATTCCCACCAGTTACTCCCACCAAGACCGAGCACGCAGACCTGCACTGTTACGCTAATATTAGCCTGCTTCACTTCTAAGGAACACGTGTCATGTAAATGTGTGTAACATGTTTTTACTGCTAAATGTGTGTAACATGTTTTTATTGCTAATTTTGTGTAACATGTTTTTATTGCTAATTTTGTGTGACATGTTTTTACTGCTAAATGTGTGTAACATGTTTTTACTGCTAAATGTGTGTAACATGTTTTTATTGCTAAATGTGTGTAACATGTTTTTATTGCTAATTTTGTGACGTTTTTACTGTCTGTTCTCACTATGATGCTGTAGTGAAGCGTCTGTTTAAATGTGAATAAATGAACTTTCCACAAACTCAATTCAGTCAGCTTTGCAGCATCAGAGCCAGAGACTGAAGAGGCTGATCCAGAGAGATGGGTCTGGTTCTGGTTCTGTGCTGGGGAGAATTCTGGATCTGGTTCTGTACAGGGTAGAGCTCTGGATCTGGTTCTTTTCTGGGGAGAACTCTGGATCTATCCTGGGAATAACTCCAGACCACACTCACTTCCATCCACATTCACCTGAACTACCTGGAATTCCACCTGGAAGCCTGTCGTTTGTTGCATTACTGTGCTGCTGTGATTCAGAGTGACCAGTAAAGACAGTTAACTCTACCAGCGAGTCCTTTATGTTCTGACCGACCCCCCCATGGTGAACATCAGACCTCCTTACCAACACCTGAACACTCTGACATCATCATCACCCTGATAGGACACATTTCTGGAATCGTTCCGTATATATCCATTATTCCCCTCTCTGTCTCCCTCCCCACTACATTCTTCCTGTCTTTCCACTTTCCTCTCACATGCGCACACACACCCATGCAACAAAACTGAAGGATAGCCTTGTCCAGAATCCATTGTCTCTGATGTCTGCAAACAAGGACATCCAGAACTCCACACACTGGTTGCACAGAAAACCCCACCAGTACTCGATCCGCTGATTGGCGGTGCTTGCTCCCCCCAGGTAGCTATCAACAGTGCCGTCTGGATGAAACGGGACGAGGAACCGCTGAAAGCCTCTTAGGCCTGGGATATACTTGCTGTGGACGCAAACGTTCACGCAAGCGGTCTGCGTCCTCTGTGAATATACTTACTGCAGCACTTCGCGGCCGAAACGCTCAATACCGGAGGCTACCGCTAGGAGGAGTACACAGCACTTCATGAGAATGTAAAAAGGTCAGTCTGCCGGTCAGATTGTTTTTCCAGGGCATACGTGAACGACCCAGGTGTATGTGGAAAATGGACATGTTATTGCTCTCGAAGAAACGATCATTTTACTTTTGCTACTGCGCAAGAAAAAGAGGTCGCTGTGCAACGGGGAGGAAATATATAAGTGTCTGTAGTTTCGGACCAGGTCCGACAGACGCTCTTCAAAACTACTCGCCGACGCCATTGTGTTCGCCATTGTGTTTACCTCAGATTTAACCTCGTGTTCACGCTTTTTGTACGCACGAGCACCTCTAGCGTTCAAGTCAATATTGCACCACGCGCATGCGGCACTTACCTCGCGTCAACGCGAGCGACCTACGTACCTAGGTACGCTGGGAACGCGTGGGCGCCATGATGCGTACGCGGACGCGTCGCCAACAGCAAGTATATCCCAGGCCTTACATAGCCGTTTTTGGTCCCGAGGTCGCCTCTCACAATCCTGGGGCAGCCCCCTAAACGTTGGACTGCTTCAACGTAATAACCCCCGATCAACTTTGGGTCACTACTCGTGGTATAGACATTCAGCCATATTATTTTTCACGAAAAACCGTCTGTGCTTCCGTTGGTACAAAAGCCATACGGCTTCAGCTTGTCGTAGCTGTCCAAGTGCCAAATGAAGTTAGGACGTCTGGAAAAGTAGGTCCGTCGTCTCAGGCGTCTTGCTTGCCTTAGTGACACTCCGCTCGGATCCAGCTCCTTAAGCACCAACCGCACATCCTCCTTCTTTACTCGTAGTCCATGTTCTCTGCACTTGGCGTACATTCACCGGTACCCGTGAAGCTGGCCAGAGTACTGCAGCTCGTTGCTGATGAAGTCAACCAGGACCGCAAGATCGCAGTACCCTTTACGACGAAAAAGTCCTCTCGCACTGAGTATTCTTTTTAGATGTCTCACTTATGTCAAAGCCATGTCTGCGGCTAAGAATGGATTTTATATCTTTACATGTCAGGCCAATTCCAAAATAGAGACCAATAAACTTCCCCCACGGATGATGTGTAGCCTACTGTTCTGCTCCTCCATTGTTGTGTGTCTGTTCTGCTTCCGGTTCACTGACGAAGGGAAAAACCTTTGCGAGATGTCGCAAAGTTTTTCCCCCCTCCCTGTCCCTTTAGGGGCTCCATAAAAACATGAGCATGACAGTGAATGAAAATGAAAAAAATTCACAGAGAACGAACTTGACGCAGCTTGTTTAAGTAAAAATGTGCACTTTAGCGCGCTGTTGTCCGGCATCACCCCCCAACAGAAAAGCAAATGGGAGAGTGTGACGCAGTCAAAGATGTGGGGTCAGAGTCGCGCACACAAGCAGACATAAGAAGTGGTCCAACATCAAGTTGGATGTGAATCAGAGGACGGCTGCTCGTGACGGCTTTTCTTCTTTCAGAGGTGGTGGGAGTTCACGCGGGTGACTCCGGTTTTTCTAAAGGTAAATAAATATATATTTGTGAAACGTGTGTTTATACAGTCGCCTCCTCACAGTCTGATGTCACGGGAAATATTGTATTTATTAGCTGACACAATCTATTACCATAAGAGGACGTGCAGCATTGGGAATTCCTCCTGCATCACCTGCGTCACAGCCTCGGGGGTTTCCTCATCCCGGGATGCAGATGTAACCGACCTGCTACTGTTAAATCGCCATAACGGCCAACACCAGCTGGGGGTGTTGCCCCCCTCACGCTGCAAACTTAACTGCAGATCTGAGGACCCACGGGCAAACACTGAGGCAGCCTCTGTGCGTCAGCTACGCGGGCCTGACTGGACTCAGACGCCGCGCGCGCAGCGCTAAATCCAGTCGCTCCAACCATCTGCACTGCAAGAGGCGGCGACGCCGCTTCAGTTAAGACATTTGTGGTGGCGCTGACAAAAACGATACACTGAAAAAATTTTAACATTGGCTTAACCTACAATTTGTATAGTAATCATTTACATGCAAGTATTGCAATTAGCTCAACAAGAAAATGTTAATTGAGGTACTGAACTTTTTCTTGTAGAACCAATTAATAAAACATTCATTCATTACATTAAAACATGTTAAGCTGTGTTAATGTTCAAAAGTTCATTGATTCAACTTAAAATGATTCATTATGATTTCTGGGCCAATTCAAAATTATATATTGGATCAATATACTTTTTATGTTTATTCCAATCTGTTTATACTAATCTATTTAATGTCCTAATTTTACGAATAATTTCATAACACAGTGGCATCATTTAACTTTTTATTTAAACAGTGCACGCAAAAAAAAAAAAAGCATGCCATTGTAGAGCAGCATGAAATTGTTTTTAACAATCCATAAGTAGACATTAGGGCTGGGACGATATACTTTTGTCTATGCATCACCATAAATTGAGTCCACTACAGTGAATATTGTAATAGAAATAATTGATTCAATATTTACTGCTGTGAAAAATGTTGGAAAAAGTTTCAAGTCCAATAGTAATACATGAAGCGAAAAGTGTTGTGATTAAAAATAAGTGCCTTGAAATTTGTATTTCAGTTTGTAATCCAGTATTTATACATAAGCATCTATAGTATCAATACTTTGATAAAGTGTATTGCAATAATTGTAAAACAATGTATCGTCCCGGCCCTAGCGCACATCAATCACTGCATTTTCCAACAAAGTTATTTCCTGTCCAACAACTCATGCTGGGCACGAGGGCCCAACTTTAACTGCTTACTACATCAACTTCAAAAGGTACAAATGTAAGAATGGGCATCAAGTCATGACATCTCAGTTAATGACCACCAACAGAATAACATTTTGTAGGATTTCAAATACAAAACCCCCCAAAAAACAAGTTTGTTTTGAGTTTAAACAGAATGAAATAGAATATTTTTATGTTCTCCCTACAAAACCAGAGTTTAAACAGTATGAAGTAGAATATTTTTCATTCTCCAAAAAAAGGGGAGTTAAAATAAATTATCTTCTCCCAACAAAAGCTGGAGTTTGAACAGTATGAAGTAGAATATTTTTTATATTCTCCCTACAAAACAGGAGTTTTAACAGTATGAAGTAGAATATTTTTATCGCCTCCCCACAAAAGCTGGAGTTTAAACAGTATGAAGTACAATATTTTTTATCTTCTCCCTACAAAACAGAAGTTTAATCAATGTGGAGTCTAATGTTTTTAATCCTCTCTCTACAAAAGCTGCTCGTCAGACTCTTCAACCAAGCACCCAATTCAGTTAAAACGAGGTACAGTTACATAAGTGCTAGAAGGAAGTCATTCTTAAGACAAACTGTTGCTATTTGCTAGAACTCTGAATAATGAATCAAACTTCCATTAAAGCATTTAGGTCTATAAGGTAAGAACAACTGAAAAAAAAAAAAAAAAAAAAAAAAGCACTCTGATGTGTACTGTACATGGGCATGTGGCAACTAATTGCCGTGTAGCAAGACACTCAGTTTGTGAACTTTGGTGCTCATTTTCTTGTCATCCAGTCCCATAAGAACCTTCTGCACAAACTCGAATGTGCGTCCACACGTCTTCGGGTACTGCATGTTGAGAGCGTAAATGAGCCCAAACAGCATGGCAAAGCCGTCAACCACTGAACGCAGATCAGCCATCACCTCTTCACCTTCCAAAATGATTTTCACATCTGTGGGTGTTACAACAACTGCCATGGTCTCTTCCTCCACATTAAAATCTTGCAGGTCCTGCAAAACAGAAAAGTAGATTAGTACAAAATATAACTTACTAGTAATACAATGATTTTATTGTCACTCTCTGAGTGTATCCATAGAATTTTAGAGCACAGTGCTCCTTCTTATGCGACTTAGGGACTATGGAGGAGAGACTTTCAACACCTTTGATCACGCTAAGGAGCACCAGCCGCTTTTAGTAAAGATATTTTTAAGTTACGAAGGATATTTATGAATAGCCAGGGAAGGAACAGAAGAAAGCATTGGAGACCAAACATGAGCACAGGCTGGAGGGACGAGAATTTCCTTCCTCTTCTGAATATATGCGTTGGAAATCCTTGCTTTTCCCAGGATTTTGTGCTGAAAGGCAGCGGAGAAAAAACGTTTTCCAGATCTGACTCAGCAGCAGAGCGAGTTATCTCTCCACAGGTCAGTGGTGATAAAGACGGTGCTGTCCCGGAAAGTTAAGCCTCAGTTGTAGAGGTGAGGTTAAGAAAGAGGACAATGTTAAAGAAAGATGTTGTCTAGCTGTTAATCGGTTATTGTTTAGCATTGGTCAGCTGTGGAACTCACCTGACTTCACCTACTCCGACGTCAGAGGTCACGATTCCAAAGCAACACTGTTTGTGAAGGAAAGCTATATACTCCACCCTTCATTTTTAAGAAACATTACAGAAACTTCTGTAAACCCAAGAGAAAAAACAGCTACTGCCTCACCTCAGAGAATGATTTTCTGCCATTTTTTTTTTTTTGATTTACTGGTATGATCCCCGAGGGGAAATTAGGGCTCTGCATTTTACCCATCTCTGAAGTGTCAGAGAGCAGTTGTTTGTGGGGGTTAAGGACCTTGCTCAGGGGTCCACAGTGGTTCAACTGAGTGACGTGACACGGACTTGAATCCAGGTCCTCAGCGCCAAAGCCCGCAACATTACCACTAGGCCACCCACTCCCCCCAAAAAAGTCAAATTATAAAGAACACGAAAGATACACTTTGAAGCTACAGTCTGTTACTCTGAGAAAAGACCAAACTTGGCTTGAAAATTTGAATCAACACAGGTGGCCGAGAAACATTTAATTAAGACAGCAGAAAAGTTCAAGAACTCTCAATTACAAACTGCCAATCGATGTGAAGTTTTGATGTTAAACGAAGACAAGTTTATTCATACTGTTCACCGTTATACCTGATGTTCTTTGATGATTGCATCCACAGGCTCTCCCAGGAAAACCATCAGTAATTTCAGAGCACACTGCCTTCGTGTGGATGCGTTCAGTAAACCATTTGATGAAGCCTGTGAAAAAGATGAAACTGTAACTACTGAAATGTTTACAATATTATGTCCTAAATATTTGCCAATTCTTACTATTTCAATTTGACTTTTAAGTTACACATCCTTGACACTGAAATAGATTGTGTTCATGTGACATCACAACGTTCTAATCAGTCTACAGTTTAAACCAATGACTAAAGAAAAAAAAATTTGAAAAAAAAGTTGGAAAACATCAGCATCAGCTCCTGTAGCCAGCGCCATTCTGTGGGTATGATTGTGATGACGTGTAGAGTATCATCAGGAGTGTGTCCTTGTTTTCCAAATATTATACTTGTTGTTTTTATAATGTAAAGTACTTTGCACTGCTTTGACATGAAATATGCTTTACAAATAAAGTTTCATTTAATTAAAGTGCCCTCTGCCTTTTGGCCACAGTATAAGAGATAACCTACAAGGTCCCATGTGGTTGAATGGCAAAAAAAGAAGAAGAAAAAAAAAAAGACTTATGACAATTAACTGGTGGCTACATCAAACTCAATGGAGCCATGTCACCATCTTTTTTTTTTTTCCAGTCATTGGTTTAAACCTTAAAAGGACTAGAGGCAGGAATCACTAAAGAATAAACAAGCATGTCCAGTTTTTTTTTTTTTACCTATGGGAGATGAAGTGTTAAAAACCAAAAAGAACGAGCCCACCCATGTCTCACTCAGTTGCCTTGAACAAGCTGCAATTCGGTGGCTAAATTTTCCGCTATGCCCTGTGGATGTGGCGTCAAATGACACTGCATCCACATCCCCAAAAGTTTTGATACAGGAAGAAGACGGTCGCTGTAAATTCAAACACTGTAAGGGATAGTTATGGATTCTTCTGCCGTGAGCAAATGATCCGATTAACTGAAAGACACTAAAAAGTAGAACTACGAAGAAAAAGACTTCATCAGTGTAGTAAACAACGTTATAGCTTCAGTTTGTGCTCCCGTGACAGCTTGGCTTATGGTTGCAGTTACCTGAAGCGCTGGTTGCAAGTTTCATTTCTTATTATAAAACGGGTGTTTCTCATTCTTAAATGTGATTGGCTGAGCTGCGTTCCAAGCCCGTGGTAAAACAGACTGTAACCTACACGTAGATCCGGCAGACCGCAGCACAAAATATCCCTGCGCCAGCATAAACAGATGTTGCGTTGCTTAGCAACCAACTGCTCTGAGTTCAACCGATTCGTTGGATTATATTTGTTTTAAGACTTTTGTAGACTTTGTGGTGGATTTTGATATTTTGGGTGTCCTGAACCTGGATGAGGGGTGGAAGATGACAGCGCAGATTTCACCGCGGACATGTTGCCTCATTTGCAAAGCAGCCGACATATCTGCACAAAAACACCTGCCGCCAAACGCACACCACCGTTTCTCCAAACATTATTTTTACACCACTATTAATGGAAATAACAACATTGACGAGGCCAGACAGCCTGAATTGATGAGAGCGAATGGCCAATGTGTAGCCGGATTTTTGTAAAACGAGCGTCTTCCCTCCTCCAACTAAGAAAATTTTAAAAAGAAAAAAAAAGAAAAATCGCATCCACCTTGTTTTTGGAAGAAAAATCCTCATAGCCTACCGAACTGCAGAAGTGCGTTAAGTTTAAGAGTTTAGCTGTTTCTGATGGTTCGCTCCTTTACCGTCGTCAGCCAGGCGATGGCCCGGGAGAAGTGCTGCTTTATATCCACATTTTAATACTTATCAGCTGTATGGAGAAATATTAATATGGATGGATAAATGAAATGGGGGAAAAAAAGAAGTGATGATTGGCGGGTAAGAGGAGTTTGCTGCTTAAATGGAGGGGAAAGCGTTTGCAGGTGGAAAAGAGGGTTTAACAAAACAAATAAAGCATGGATCTTTGGGAGCAAAGTTAATAAAATAAAATAAAAATCGACTGAGCAGGCCATCGGATCTGAGCGGATCATCTGTCTGATCGCCGTTTTAAACAAGTGAACACTCCGCTGACCCAGTTCACAGCTTGTTCGCCTGGAAAGCGATCCAGAGTAAACACAGCAGCAAATGTGATCAGAGCTTTTTTTTTTTTTTTTTTTTTTTTGTCGCAGGCAGTGATGTTTCAAACCTTAAAACCCTGGTTATTAATGTCCACACGCAGTTGCATAAACGAGGTAAACTAAATCCTCACTTTGGTCGAAGTTTTTGAAATGAACTTTTCTTAATGCCAAAAAAAAAAAAAAAAAAAGTAGATAAAAAAATACAAAGAAATAAAATCTGCGTTTACGTGTTAATGATGGGCCAAATCGTAGGAAATATCTTCGTTTTACGAGACCCTCCTACTTGTGAACAAGCTGAGTTGCTTAGCAACCATACTGTCCACCTGCTGTCCACTCAATCTTGTGTTGGGAGAACAAATAGTTCTCTATTTCATTATTTCATTATTACCCATAAATTGTTTATTTTGTATGTGTGTATTTATTTTTATTTATTTTATAGGCAATATGTGAGGTAACCGTTTTATAAAAGCAATAAGCCCCTTGAATCCGTGGGTTACAGCGGTTTTACAACGGCGGAGGGGCACTCCGCTTCGCGTCGTGCCCCGCCGTTGTAAAACCGCTGTAACCCACGGCTTCTCGGGGCTTATTGCTTTAATCTTGCCTCTAGTCCCTTTAAGTGGAAGGCAGGTAAGAATTCTATTGTGGCAACTATGGTAACTGAAAATGCTGACTTTTTTTGAACTTGGTCTATTCTTAGAATCTCTCATTCCTGGCCCCATCCACATGAAAAACTGTCAGAAAGTTCAAAGTACTATCTGTCAGCACATACAAGATTAGGTACAAAGCAAGTTTAGTTCAATTAATAAAACAAAACTAAGTATGCATGCTTCTTTACTCAAGTTACCTCATCATGATCACGTAGAATCCCTGCAGCGTTGTCTCCAATTGCTCCTCCCTTTCTTCTTACAACTTCCATGAGTTTGGAAGCGTGTTTATCCAGCTGTGCAACAAATGTAGTCTCCAATGGACGAGTAGTGATCCGTAAAAACTCTGCATTGATCTGAAAAACACAAACCAAAGATAAAAAACACTAAGACCGATCAATTTTGATTTGTGTGTTACAGGCAAAGTAGATCTACTTTGCAGAAAACCATCTACTTTGTAATACATAGACTAAGACTGACAACATACCTCTTCCTGCTGAAAAAGTGCTGGCCACCTCTCCTTGACTTCTTTTGTGCTGGGCTCACTGTTGACAATTTCTTGCCTGCGGTACCCAAAGGTTCTTGCCATCTCCATTTTTATCTGTTGTCTGTTGCGCCGCTTTTTCAGTTCCTCCAAAATGGAAAGACGCCCTTGTTCCATGCTTTCAGGTGTTTCCCCAGTTGGCAAGGATGGAAAATGGTTTACTTCAGCTCTCCTGGGCTTTTTAATGTTTTTAGATGGGTGGTCTTGAGACGTTGAAGCCTTAGATTTTAGAGAGTTCACACTGACTTCAGGAGATGATCCATGTGCCTTAAGAGCTGACCTATAATTGGCCATTTTTACCTTGAGCCTTTGTTTCCACCCAAAGAGCTCATCAGAAGACCCAGCTTGTTTGAGACACGGGTGCTTCGATATTAGAGCCTTGGCCACATCCGCAAAGTCTGAATCCTCTGGATAAGCTTTAAATTTGTAGATTTCATCTGCAAGGATTTCTAGAATGTTTGAGAGCATTTTAGTGCTAGGTGTCAGTGTAGACTGGCTCCTTACATACTCTGCATTCCCCTTGAGGAGCTGCATTTCTATGTCGTAGGAGAAGGAAGGGATGCAGAAAGATTTTGGCCACTGCTGTGTTCTCAGTTGTGATGGAGAGTGGTTAAGGATTATTGTATCATCAGAATTACAAGAACCTGAGACAGACTCCTCACTTTCGGAATGTGGTGAGAATACGGCCCCAGATGTACTAGCCGATGGTGAAACGGGAACATCCACTGGATACAGCACAACTGTAGAGTCTGGATCAAGCTCAATGACTTTCAGCACCGTAAGGTCTCTAATGACATCAGTAGTTGTAACATTAACAAATGTGTTTCCAAAATCCAAGTCTTTGTATTGCAGCCGAATGTAGCCCCCAACTGGACATGCATTTCTCACAGCTTGAATAAGTTCTTCAACATTCTCAGGAACACCATTGTCGAGTGTAACCCTCATGCTGTTTTCTTCATTTAAGATCACAAGCAGTCGAACTGGTGCTGAGTGCGCCATGTTATCTGTCGAGATAAAAAAAATAAATAAAAATTAGGACTCTGTATAATAAAAACTGAAAAAAAATTCATGTCACATAAACAATTCACCTTAAACATGTACATATCTTTTCAGAGTTATCATTCTTTTCCCCCGAACAGAGTACTCCTGCAGTGGGTATGGATCAGAGAGTTCATCAACTTCCAGCAGCATCACTTGCTTTGTGGGACAGTTTGATAGTTCATATGAGCAGTAGTGTTCATGGTACCATGCAGCAAGCTTGTGAACAATAAAAAACAGCTTGGTCTCAACAACGATCATTTCAATAATCACAGTAAACTCTGGCATTCCAGCAAGGGATCCATATGCTAGTATCATCCCATTTCTGTAGTTCACGCCATTGAATGATGCATTTTTGGTGACGCAAACAGAGTCCTTGTCAGGATATTTCTTCTTTATAGCAGCAGCAATGTCCTCCCGCATGACACAAAGTGAAAAGTTGGACACGTCAGACACTTGAAGGCTTTGTTTTGGAATGTTGCACACATGGAGATGATAGGCCATAAGAAACTGGTGTCTTTGCGCCAAAGACAATAGTATATTTTTGAAGCAGCTAGTATGTCGGACCACCCTCTTGAAAAAACTGTGCTTCGATTCAAAGCGCATGGTCCAAAGCGCAACAAGGGGTCCATACTCGCGGATCAAAGCCGGATAATGCTCAATGTAATGATGTTTAGGGAGCAAATGAGAGTCTGGAAACACCTCTTTGAATTTTGTTCGATGTTCAGAGATCTTGAAAGACAAATATCCAAGGGACTGGTCGGTTTGCACAGGAGAGGCTAGGAGTTCAACAATATCCTTCAAGTCACAAATAAGTTGCCATGATAGTTCATGAGGTGGCACTGTATGTCCTATCAAGAGTGGGAGAAATCTCAGCAATGCCCAGTTCTCATGAGCGTTGCCGCCAATCGTTTTCCTGGTTGCATACGTTTGTGGTACAGGATGTGGCCGGTTTGTTTTATCAGTTAGTTTATAAGGAAAGTCAACAATTGCCTTGTTCAAAAATTCCAATGAGAAATACTTTTTACCAATGAGCACATTCAAAGTCAGAGCTATTTCAGCAGGAACAATGCCCTCAAACAAATCGTGTACAATGTCAGGTGGAAAACATTTTGTCACATTGAAAGTGGAAAGTTTTTCAGATAGTGCACACTTCCTCTTAACACCAAAACAACAGGTTGTGGAACTATCCTCAAGAATTTTCAAGTGTGTTTTGTGATCTGTTTCAGATCTTAAAACAAAGCCACCACTTGCCACATCTTTTGTTTGAAAATCTTGTCTTTCACCAGTGCAGAAACGACACACATATCTTCCAGAAAAGCTTTCGACAAATCCACCTATGCTGTGTGCACCGAGATTGTCAGCGACAACACAAAACAGTGTACCTTTTACTACTTTCCCCAACTTCTGCAAAAAAATCCCAGAGTTCTCTAAAATGACAAGATCATTAATAAGGGGCTCCAATACCTTTGCGTAACCATAAGCTTTTACATCGTTGCTATTGATTAAGGCTGCTAACTGGATGGAAGACAGAGCAGAGAGGTAAGCAGTAGGCAAGTTTCCCAGAATCCAATACAATGCACAAACTTTATGTTTTTTGCGTGAAGTCCCTAGAGGATTACAGACCTCAAACTCATCTATGTATAGAATCAATGAAATCGCACAATCCTCTGAGAGAATCTTGTTTTGTTGAGATAAAAATCCATCCCAAACTGACTTGTAAACCTTATCACTGTCTGTTCTCTTATATTTTTCTTTCAAATGTGTAGTCTCTTCTAATACAGCGTCACAATCTAATAAATTCTGCAGAGATTTCAACAAAGGCACATACTGAAAAGACTTCCTGTTTTTCTGGTCCAAAACATATTCTATTGGTTCAACAACACAAAACTTTTTTGTATAGTAAGCTTTTCGTTTGAAGCCAGTTGACAGAGGTCCATTTTTCCCTATGGCAGCTTGAACTGGATTGGAGGTGCAAAGGAGGGCAGCCAAATCGCTTATAACAGATTCATCAATTTGGCAATTTTTCTCTTGTAAAAAATTCAGAATTGAATTTTGTGTTAAAGGAACCAATGCATTTCCTAAGAGATACTGTAGATCTTCAAGTAATTCATTGACTGCAACAGCTGGCACCAGAAAAACATTTTCCAGTTTGAGTAAAACTGAGGCCAATTTCAATTCAACCGTTTTTGATAAATCCTCTACATCCACTGGTTGTTCAGCTACATTCTCCTCAGTAAAGTCATCTCTATTGTCATTTTCTGATAATTCAGCAGGAGATGGAACATCTAAAGGACAAACAATTCCAGGTTTGAAATCATCTAGGGTGTGCGGTGTATGTTCCCTTGACTTGTGCACATGAAAAGCTCCATACTTTACAGTTTTATATTTGCAACCAGAGAACATACATATGATCTCTTCATGTTGTTTTAAATGCCTTCCAATGTGCTGAAAATAGTCAAACTTGGTGGGAAGATAGTTGAGGCAACCAGTGCATTTAAATAAAAAGTTGCGACTTGAAGAGTTTTGTTGCTGAGAATGGTGTCTGCTCAGGTGGGCTAGTAGAGCTTTAAAAGTCTTGGATGTCCATGGACAATTTAGATGAATACAGGAATAACCATGGCCCCGGATGGATTGATGGTCCAATTTGTAATGCTTCAAAACTTCAGATCTTCCAGAATAGGTGTTGCCACAGTGCTTACATTTCCACATCAGATGACAACTGGGTAAAAAGGATGAATGAGAATCAGATTTTGATTCAAGTGGATACAAAACTGAGTGGACAAATTGTCAATTAACAAATTTTTGCCACGAAAATTAAATTAATATAAACAATATTTGAGTTCTGAATGTCAAGATGATAACCAATTATAGCTGCTGTCAAACTCCTATATAATGTAATAAACTGAACAAAAATTCACCAAGCTAAACTCATTTTGTTCAACCCTTTCTTTGAAACATAATTTCACCCCTAGTTCATACAGCATATATGAAATCACCTCTGATTATTCAAATCAGTGCTGAAGAATACTTCAGTACAACTGTTTGAGGAGCACTTCTCCAGACAACATTACAATTCAGTCACTAAATTAACATTGTGTACTTTGTGTCATTTCATTTTAATTTGCTGATGAAAGGTGTCAAGCAACATATTGTCACGATAAAATTATGTGCTGTATGAATCTTGCTTTTCAAATGAAATAACCTTAAATACACAAATCATTGCTACAGACTTATACATTAGGCATACTTACCCAAAAGTTGTTTACCAGCCAGTAGCATTAACAGGGGAATTGGCCTTTGAGTCACCGTCTTATTGCTGGGGTGTGATGTAGTCCCTATGCAAAAAGAAAAATACTAATTGTTGTGGACAGTAACAGTTAAGGGACAATAAAGTGGCTGGAAATGCAAAGCAAATGTTCTGTGTTTTAATATATTGCAGATTTAATAATATTTCAAGCTAGGCTTAACCTGAGCGAGTTTTGGGGGTGATTTTGAACATGTCAAGTTATCAACTTATTCTGGGACTGAATCTCATACAAGTATCGCCCACGTTTGTAGCGATACTGCAGGCGCGCTCACACAATACCGAGGGAAAACGCACACGACAGGACTCGAGCTGCGTGGGGTTTGCCCCGTTCTGCAATCCCAAACAGTGCGTTTAAACACAAACCCTTCACTAACCGGGGGTCAATGCCAACTTCAGCAGCAAATGACAAGTGGAATAGTTATATGCTGAGTGAATAGCCACAAAAGTTGAACGAATCTGTCGTCTCCTCACGTTTGTGGTGTTGTGATTTGATAATTTAAAAAACGTGTATAATGCACACGATGCTATTATAGATCGATGCTAGCAAAGACATCACGACTCACCAAAAATAATCATGTCAGAAATCCCAGTGACTTTACATCTTCAGTCCTAGATTCACTGCTGAAAACGCTCAAAGCTGCTCTTGACCCTCGGCACAAGGCACGACTGGGATACACGGGGCAAAAATTCAGCCTGACAAAACAGTTGTTTTAAAGTCGTCTCAAAAATCATAGCGCTGAGTGAAAGCATGGTGTGAGTCTGCACTAGGGCTGAAACGGGTTTTATTTTGATGCAGCTATGAATTATTGCCAAAAATACACATGCAATTCTATTATTCATGTCAAACGTTAGCGAGACATGTACCTCTGAGATCAGAAAAACAGTTTACTTAAAAAGAGACGTCTGTGATGATACAGAAGCACCTTTCAAATAACTATTGGCATCTCAGCTAGCATAATGCGGCACCGATGCACCACGACCACATTGGGAGATATCCGTAAACTTCGGTTAACTCTCACGGTTAACCCATGCGAATGCGCCACAAAAAACACAGACGTCGGGGGGGGGGACGGCACATGTATTTATTACATGGAGGCCCTAAGTAAAACCACAAGAAAGGGGTTTTACTTACCTTTTACCGCTGGGATAACGCAGTCCGCCAAAAGTCACGGTCTCGGTCACGTTGGTTGCAACGGTAGAAACTTCCTCAGCACGTGGCGTCCGAGAGCAGAGGTTTAGGTTTTCTGCTGCGTTAATTGAGCAGAGTCAAGTACGGTTGTTCTCAGTGCTGCCCCCTATGTTGGAGGGTGAACTTGAAACAACGCATGCGCAAGGAGTCCTCAATAGACAAATGTTCATTGGGTCAATCTAATTATTGTAAATAAATGTTGATTTATATTAGACAATTACACCTATCAACAAATTTTGAATTAACTCACATGACTCTATCTGTATTGTTTAAATTGTAAAAGACAATTTAATTTCTTTACTGAAGCCAATTGCAAAATAAATGTTGAATGAGCAACAGCAATGTTTGACTTTTTTCAGTGTACAGCCGGTGTCAGAGTGACTTCATCGTCCCACCTGGCTGCTAGAACAGGTCAGCTCCACCCAACGCACCCAAGAAATCAGCGCCTCAGCAGTGGGGCGCGTCATCGTGGGTAGAGAGGAGGCGGACCAGCGGAATGGGGGGGGGGTTGCGCTCTGACTGTTGAGCATCTCAGTGATTATGAGAGAGCCGTGCAGACTGTGCACGTGAACATGATGTGTGACCCTGCTGCATGTCAGATTTTAATTATTGGACTAAGGTGGTGAAGCTGAGGGAGCCCAACCCCGAGGTGACGGAGCTCAGACCTGAGGTGGGGGAGCTGGGCTCCTGCCCACTTTAACCCCTGTACGTATATAGGAATATACTGTATATATATATATATATATATATATATATATATATATATATATATATATACAGAAATGAAGTGATCCTTTACAGTTTTGTGTGATGGTTCTATGTGCCATAAAAATAATCAAAATGGTTAGAGGAGGCGTAGAGTGAAGGGATGTGATGTTCTCATCCTTAGTCACGCTGTAACCACTAAGACTTTATCTTATCCATACTCTACAGTCCTGTTCTTCATCAATACAAAACAACGGTTTCTTTGGTTCAATTATCTTTATTTTGAAAGAATAAACTGAGACAAGGAATTTATCATCAATCATCATATTTCAGTTATGACTGCATATTGTTTCCACTGCAACAACAGAGAAGTTTACGACCGCAAAGTCACTATAAGAATTACAAGAATTTTCCAAATCGTAAGATGGACAGCCAGCTACCAAACTTTCCAGACTATCTAGCGCAGTGCTGCACGTCAACCCTACTTTCACAAACCAGCTGCAGAGAACTTGATGACAAAGTTCACTCATCTGAATGGTGTCGGAGGAGGAACACATCAGGTGTTTTCTGTCATCAACGCTGCAACGATGGACGGAGTAATAAGTTCGATTCCCCCGTCACTGAAATAGTCGTGTCATTAGTAACGGCGTTATTCCCATCACTCGCTATCTGTGATCCAAAGCCGGAGTCAAGGATTTAACACAACCATCAGGCAGCATCTGAGATACAAACTTCTGGAAGAGAAGTCTAGGAATGCTGGACATGATGACACAATCTGAAAGTGAGACAGTGGGGACAGAAATCAGACAGGACGCAGTGACATGGAAAGCTTTATTGTGCAGCATTCTTCCAGGATTCAGAGATTTCAGGGACAACTGAAGGACAAAGCGGCTGCAGCGTCCTCTGGTAGCGACGGCCATCCAGATCCCATCCTCCTCCTCCTCCTCCTCCTCCTCATCATCACCAGCATCCCGCTCTAATAGACACAGAGGTCCGGAAACTTCATCTCGTAGAGCGGCGTGGAGCGAGGAGGCGACTGTCCCGACGGAGACGGAGGAGGACAAATGATCAGATCAAAGACCTGGTCCAGTTTGGACTGAAGCAGCGAGGTCTGCAGACAGAACAAGGCCAGTCAGACAGACGGACACGATGACGGACTTCAGCACGGTCATGGAGACGTGCTGACTGAGCAGGACGGCGTCCCGTAAACGCCGACGCGTCCCGTAAACGCCGGGGGCCTCATTTATAAACTGTACCTGCGCCCAAAATATTCAGATTTATAAAGTCGTGCGTACACAAAAGTCCAAGCAGCTTCCCCTTATAGATCACACTCTCCCTGGAAGTTTGCACAGGTGAGTTTGGCCCCGCCCCCTACACGCCCACTTTCTACCATAAAGGGTCAATGCAAAGCACCTCATGGATGCTTCTGCGTACAAATGAGCAGCTGATCTGAGGCATTTAAACGTGATCGTAGCGACTGAGAAGACGAGAAAACGCAGTTTGATGGAGAATGAAGTGGAGGAGCTTGTTGGTGGTGGGGAGCTTGTTAGTGGTGGTGGGGGCTCATAAGAACATTTTATATGGACGTCACAGTGGAATCACAGATAAACAGAAGTGACATCACGTTGCTGCAGCTGAATGGACGACGGCTGCTGAACACCAGGATTAAACGGTTCCGGCGGGTCGGTCGAGTCCAGTTCAACATGTAGATCCAGGAGTTCCCAAGTTTTTTGAGCTACGACCCCCCCCCAGATACCAGACGTTGTTGTTCTTGATCCCCGCACCGGCTGAGCTCTTTATTGTGATGTATCAGATCATCCTGCAGCATCTACATGTGAGGCTGGAAAACTGTCAGGATCTTCATGAATTATGGGTATAATGGAGGGGGGGTGGGGGGTAGGATTATGTACACAACTGTAAGAAAACATGATAAAAAAAAACTTAGCTGACCAAGATATGAGCGGGGGTTCTGTTAGATATCGCTAAATTGCTATTTTTATTCTGAGTTAGGCTGTAATTTATTTCTTAAAACAAATCTGCTGATGAGGGAGATTAATCTGTAGGAATATAAACACATTTATGTTTTGACAACCCTAAAAACTCTAAATGTATTTAGTTTACAGGGATTACGATCGTCTGCTGTCCCTCTGACGTGATCTAAGAATCCCGGTTCAGGAAAAGTTGCTCTGGGAATCTATCGGCATCACTCAGTAATCATCAGGGAAGATTGGTGGTTTCTAAAAACTCTCCATCTTCATCCTCTTCTTTCCACAATCTTCCAGCAGTGCAGCATCATGGTGAAGCATTACGCACGAGTTTACTCGGTAACTACAATCAGCCTCCACACCTGGTAACAGGTAACCTACCAATCAGCACCATGGCTGTGTAACTGCAGATGTACTGCAGCTCTGTTAGATGAGGCTGATGGATGGTACCGCTCAGTCCAGGAGCAGACGGGTTTACCGAGTCTCATATGATGGTTAAATGCATGATCGTGGCTTCAGCTCATCATCTCACCAGCGGCGCCGCCAGTTCCTCTGTCTACAAAATGTTCGTGCGCAGGTTCAGTTTGCGTACAGGTGCGCACGTTTTCCCGTCAGCTTTGTTTTTAGAAATCAGAAACTGTGCTGGAAAATCACGAACGCCACTTTCAGGATGTTAGCAGCTTATAAATGAGGCCCTGTCTCAGAGGGGATGCCGTCTCAGAGGGGACGCCGTCTCAGAGCGGCTCGGCTGGAGTCGTGTCAGTTTCTCACCCTGGATCCACAATGAGCCGCTATCTCTTCAAAGGGGGCCGTCTGAAACCGCTCCACCACCTGCATCCTCCTCCTCTCCTCCTCCTCAACCATCCCTCTATCCTCTGAAGAGAACAAAGTTTCTGTTAGAGACACAAACCAGATGAGAACCATGCAACTGTTGGGGTGAGCTGCTTACCGATGGCGTTCTTCAGGGTCTGGAAGGTGATCTGTTCGGGCTGCAGCGTCTGCAGAGGACAGAGAACCGTGATCAGACAGAGTCCAGCTGGGTTTTACGAAACCAAGATGACCCTTTGTTTAATCGGGACTACGTTCCTTTCCCATTGGCAAAAAAGCCAGATCTGCATGGCCTCTGTCCCCACCGCTGCATGCCTGGTGACGCCACCACGCTGGGTTCGCGTTGATGATGTCATCCACGCGACAGAAATCAGGAAAGTAAACAATGAAAGGCGAGTCATGAGAAGGCTGTTTGCGGCCTGCCAGACCGAGGCGGGTCATGCAGTGACGTCAACACACGACATGCCCGCCACACGTGAAATGGTGGTAAAATCTAACCCTGATCACGACACGCCCGCCACACGTGAAATCGTGGTAAAATCTAACCCTGACCACGACACGCCCACCACATGTGAAACCCTGACCACGACACGCCCGCCACACGTGAAATGGTGGTAAAATCTAAGCCTGACCACGACACGCCCGCCACACGTGAAATTGTGGTATAATCTAAGCCTGACCACGACACGCCCGCCACACGTGAAATTGTGGTATAATCTAAGCCTGACCACGACACGCCCCCCCCACACGTGAAATGGTGGTAAAATCTAACCCTGACCACGACACGCCCACCACACGTGAAATTGTGGTATAATCTAAGCCTGGCCACGACACGCCCCCCCCACACGTGAAATGGTGGTAAAATCTAACCCTGACCACGACACGCCCCCCCACACGTGAAATGGTGGTAAAATGTAACCCTGACCACGACACGCCCGCCACACGTGAAATTGTGGTATAATCTAAGCCTGACCACGACACGCCGGCCACACATGAAATCGTGGTAAAATCTAACCCTGACCACGACACGCCCGCCTCACGTGAAATGGTGGTAAAATCTAACCCTAACCACGACACGCCCACCACACGTGAAATGGTGGTAAAATCTAACCCTGACCACGACACGCCCGCCTCACGTGAAATGGTGGTAAAATCTAACCCTGACCACGACACGCCCGCCTCACGTGAAATGGTGGTAAAATCTAACCCTGACCACGACACGCCCGCCACACGTGAAATCGTGGTAAAATCTAACCCTGACCACGACACGCCCGCCTCACGTGAAATGGTGGTAAAATCTAACCCTGACCACGACACGCCCACCTCACGTGAAATCGTGGTAAAATCTAACCCTGATCACGACATGCCCGCCACACGTGAAATCGTGGTAAAATCTAACCCTAACCATGACACGCCCTCTACAGGACGCGCCACTGGGTTGCAGGCTGTAGATACGTTTGAGCCAAGCGTCGTCAGCGTACTTTGATGCACCTTTGTCCGTCCTCAGACTGGAGGAACATCAGCGGGCGGTTTTCCTGGCACAGATGGAAAGTAGGTGACGTAAAATATGTGGCCGAAGCAGAGTTGTTTGACGTCACATGAGACACGACTGGCGCGATGTCAAATTGACGGCCGACGACGTAAACTCGCAGCTCAACCTGGGTCCGACGTTCCCACCCCATGCCGATCGGTGCCGAGTCATTTGAAGGTGATTTTAACCCGTGTCGACCTGTCAAATGACTCGGCAAGCCTTTCCCACTGCCACAAAAAGCCGACTGTTCAGGTTTAAACAGATTCTTGGGCCACAGTGGGGGGGGGGGGGGGGATCCAGACAAACTGACCAACCAGGGGGACAGATAAGATACCTGCGGTGTGTCGGAACTGCTCTGGAGGTCCATGTCCATCTGCAGAGAGACCGCGTCTCCGATACTCTTCCTCCTGGACAACCGATCTTCATCTACAACAGAATCAAAGTCTGAGACCAACAAGCAGCAACGACATAGAGGGGGTGCTACGAGTGATTGTCCCACCAGCCTGATCAATAGAACAAAAGGACATTCTCAAAGGGGGGTGTCAGAAAACAGCCAGAGTCATTCCCAGGCCTCTCACCGGACAACTTCAGATGCTTGTATCTATCATCTTGTTGTTTCGGTCACTAGCCACAGCTGGTGGCTGCAGGTGAAGGTTAGGAACATAGGTCAATCAGTTAATCAATAGTTTTCAAGTTGTGTCCTTTTACAACATCAGACTGGTGCAGAGGACATCACTGTGGAGACTTTCACTCATGCTCATTCACTTGGGCCAATGACAGTTGGAGATCACGACCTTGTGAGGCAAACAGGACTACATCATCTGCAAAAATCCACCACAGGGAGCACCAGTGGAGCCCAGTCCTCACCAGACCTACTATCAGCAATGAGGACCAGGTTCTTACTCCGGTCATACGGGAACAGGTACCCTGTGCTCCTGAAGCATTCCCAATGGGACTCCCCACAGAAGTCCTATGTCCTGACTCCAAGGCGTCACAAAGGAGGAAACATCCAGTAATTGCATACTGCTGGCACTCATTGCTGGTGTAGGTACCAGATGTGTTCGGTTTTCCAGATCGGCTTGGGGTCCTGCGGCTGCTAATGACGTAATCATCCTACGGCAAACCGAGCCAATCAGGCTGCCCGAACCGAGCTGATCTGGCCACCAGAGCCGAGCAGAAATGGCAAGATCAATTTGGTTTGGGGCGGCCAGATGGGCCCGGCTCGCGGCTGCTTGGCTATTTTGAATTATAAACCTATGATGAAATATAAGTACTATAAATGGCATATTATAAGCCATCAGGTATGAAAGCAGGGACTTTTTAAAATTATATTATTTTAGTATTAAACCAGTACAGAATATCTGAATCTCAACACTAATGATAAGATCATAGAATGTTAGTGGAGATAAGATACAGAAATTATATAACTTGCAGCAGTAAACAATGAGAAGACTACACTGCAATGTTTTAATGCACTTCAATGGATTAATCTCGTAACTTCTTTTATAAATTAATCATTTTTTAAAAGCCTCAAGAACGGGGTAATTCTTTTTTTTAAAAGGATTTTTGGGCACTAGTGGCCTTTATACAACAGTGTATGGTGACAGGAAAGGGGCAGAGAGAGTGGGGAGTGACATGCAGCAAAGGGTCCTCGACCGGGAATCGAACCGGGGCCGACTGCGCTGAGGAACTGTAGCCTCTGTTCATGGGGCGGCTGCTCAACCAACTGAGCTAATCACCGCCCCGGTAATTCAAAATGCATGTATTCGTAACTTGTTTTATAATAGATGACTCCCGTCAATGTTGTCAAAAGGGGTAGTTTGTCCAAGTGGATTTGCCGTAGGATGATTACGTCATCAGCAGCCGCAGGCCCCCGAGCCGATCTGGAAAGCCGAGCACATCTGGTACCTACACCGGCACAGAATTCTTGTAAACTATTGAAAACGAACATTTTATTTATGATAGTTCAACTGTTAAAACTCTCCCAAATCAAGATTTTCAGCGAAATAACACGTCAAATCCCAGTGGAGTTAAAGAGAAGGAGAAGAGGATGCAGGGCAGGGGTAAGGCAGAGAGAAAAACGGTGGAGATTTAAACCGTTTCTTCCAACTGTTGTGATGGGTAACGTGAGATCGCTAGCTAACAAGATGGACCAGCTTGAAGTGCTAACAAAGTCTCAGAAAGAGTACAGAGAATGCAGTATCATGTGCTTCACCGAGACATGGCTGCATGAACACATCCCGGACTGTAATGCGTCTGTACACGGCTTCAAGACGGTCCGTGCAGACCAAAATAAGAAGCTAAAGGGAGGCGGAATTGCAGTGCTGGTCAATCAGCGTTGGTGCCATCCAGGACACATCACTGTCAAGGAGAAGATCTGCAGAGACATTGAACTGTTAGCTGTGAGTTTCCGTCCATATTATTTGCCCAGAGAGTTTGCCTGTGTTATTCTGGTAGCGGTTTATATAATACCAGGTACTGCACCAGAGACAGCCTGTGATGTCATCAGCTCCGTCGTGGCTAAACTACAAACACAGCATCCAAACTCATTCATGGCGATCTCTGGAGACTTCAACAACGTCTCCCTCTCTGCTACGTTGCCAACTTTCCAGCAGTTTGTCAGCTGCTCCACCAGAGAAAATAAGATGTTGGACTTATTTTATGCAAACACTATGAATGCATACAGCTCCTCTGCCCTGCCTCCTTTAGGAAGATCAGATCATAATCTGGTTCTTCTCACCTCCACCTACAAGCCCATCGTTCAGCAGCAACCAGTCATTAGGAGGACGATTAAAACCTGGTCTACTGAGGCTGAAAATGCTCTGAGAGGGTGCTTTGAGGCCACAGACTGGAATGTCCTCTGTGAACCTCATGGAGATGACATCAACACCATCAACACCAGTGTGTGACAGATTACATACAGTGGGGCAAAAAAGTATTTAGTCAGCCACCAATTGTACAAGTTCTCCCACTTACAAAGATGAGAGGCCTGTAATTGTCATCATAGGTAAACCTCAACTGTGAGAGACAGAATGAGAAAAAAAAAATCCAGAAAATCACATTGTCTGATTTTTAAAGACACACAGCGTAACTTTTAGACCTTAAAAATCTGCGTTTCTGACTCATTTTGATGACTCAATTAAATTCAATTCAATTCAATTCAATTCAATTCAATTCCATTCAATTCTGTCTTGTTCCAGTCCCTAAAAAACCACAACCAGCTGAACCAGATGACTACAGACCAGTTGCTCCGACATCTCACATCATGAAAGTCCTGGAGAGACTCTTACTGGCTCACCTCAACAAGCAAGTGAATACCTTTCAGGACCCATTACAGTTCGCATATCGTAATGGGCTTGGGGTTGAAGACGCCATCATCTTCCTGCTTCAGAGAGCCCACTCTCATCTGGACCAGTCAGGCAGCACTTTGAGGGTCATGTTCTTTGATTTTTCAAGTGCATTTAATACTATTCAGCCTGCTTTGCTATGTCAGAAGCTCCGTAACTTCCAGGTGGATCCTCCACAACCACCTGGATTTACGACTACCTAACAAACAGACCACAGTTTGTGAGACTGAAAGGTTGTGTGTCTGAGATGGTGGTCAGCAGCACTGGAGCACCACAAGGAACTGTACTCTCACCATTCCTCTTTACACTGTACACCTCAGACTTCCAGTACAACTCTGAGTCCTGTCATCTGCAGAAATACTCTGATGACTCTGCAGTTGTGGGGTGTATTAGTGATGGACAAGAAGCCGAGTACAGGGAACTGGTCAGTCAGTTTGTGAAATGGTAACAATCAGCTCATCTTAAATACCAGCAAGACTAAAGAGATGATTGTTGACTTCAGGAGGAGCAAGAATAAGCAGCATAGTCCTGTCTACATCCTGGAAGAGGAGGTGGAGGTGGTAGAGAACTACAAATACCTGGAGTTCAGCTGGACAACAGACTAGACTGGAAATGCAACAGTGACTACATCTACAAGAAAGGTCAGAGCAGACGCTACTTCTTAAGGAAGCTGAGATCATTCAACGTCTGCACCAAGATGTTGCAGATCTTCTACAAGTTTGTTGTGGAAAGTGCAATCAGCTTTGCAGCATCTGCTGGGGAAGCAGCATCAGAACCAGAACCAGGACCAGGACCAGAACCAGAACCAGAACCAGAGACTTGAAGAAACTAAACAAGCTGATCAAGAAAGCTGGTTCTGTGCTGGGGATAACTCTGGAGCCTCTGGAGATGATCATTCAGAAAAGAATGCTGCACAAGCTGATGAAGATGATGGAGGATTCTTCCTCCTCTCCACAACACGGTGAAGAATCAACAGAGTGTGTTCAGTGGGAGGCTGCGTCAGGTTCACTGTAGGACGGAGAGATACAGAAATTCATTCCTGCAGCAGCATCACCCTGAAGAAAAAGACTGACTGACTTATGATTGTTATATTATAATTTAATATTAATGTTATATTGTTAAAAACAAAAAAACAAGCTTTTTCACAATCTTGAATTTCCCTTCTGGGACAAATAAGTATTTTTCATTCATTCATTAATCCAATAACTTGTGAGCCCCTGAAACAAGGACACCCTGAATAAAAACGTTGCATTCCTGAAAGTCCGCACTTCCGTTGCTTCTCAGCTGTTTCATTGTGGTGACATGCAGACCCCAACTCATGAAAACTGCTCTCTGCAGGTGTTTCTGGACCCAAATGTATTTCACTCTGTTGATGCCTCATTGTGTTTTCTTTTACTAAGAATGTACGATGTCCCACGTTGGCTCTGCGTGTGAACATGTGAAGCAGCATTAGTCCGGGTAAGTCTGACAGTAAATGAACCAGATGTTTGAGTCTTCGTGGGGGTGTGAGTGTGTACCTGTGAGCTGAGGTGTGTACGGTGTGTTGAGGCGCTCTGAGTGTGTGCTGTAGCTGCTTCCTGTCAGGGCTTCGTAGATCTTTGACTGGACGAACAGGAAAGCTTCGTCCACTTTCAGCTCGCCATCTGGCAACCTGACAGACAGAGAGGAATTTTAGACTTCGTCTAAAAGAGTTTGCTATGGACCATGTCCATATGGACAAATGGACAAGGTCCATAGTAAGGACAGACAATCTAATTCTGCAGGAGGTAAGAGCAGCAAGGCTCATGACGGATGATCCAACATGGCCCCTCTGCGTGGGGAAGGGTACACTGGAGGATTCCTGAGCAGCTGTTCAGACGCCTGTGGTGACGGTTGACCGCTGCCGTCGTCATCACGGTCATTTGTTAATAGTTCGTAAAAACTGTTGGCAATTCCCTCCTACCAATGAAATTTAGAATAGTGGTAAGTAGAAAATCATCCAGATTTATGAAGCATGCGGGGGCCAGTCGTACGCATGCTGGTGGTGATAAAGTCCCAGCTGGTGCCTGTTCATGGTCATTGGCATTCAGAAACGCTATCATTGACCAGATAAAGTCCCTTCAGAGGTGGGAACTGCTTCTGTTTCTCCTCGGAGTGATGGGGAGACTGAGATTGAAACATCTGTGTAGTTCACTCATGCACACTGCAAAAACTCAAATCTTAGCAAGTAGATTTTTCTCACTTCTAGTCAAAATATCTCATCACACTCAAAATAAGACAAAATTACTGAAAGAGAAACATTTCAGCGAGATATAGGAACTTATTTCAAGATTTTTTTTGC
The DNA here is from genome assembly GCA_023101725.1 of Atherinomorus stipes. Lineage (NCBI taxonomy): Eukaryota > Metazoa > Chordata > Actinopteri > Atheriniformes > Atherinidae > Atherinomorus > Atherinomorus stipes. The sequence continues at coordinate 550,402 of JALJCO010013696.1, forward strand.
TTGGACTTCCGGTGGCGCGCTACAGAGCATGGCAGCATAGTGCTTGAGCTCCGGACGTCAGCCTTAAATTCAGTTGTCTTCACTCATTAATACTACATAAAAACAAACAAATTACATCCTGCTTCGATGATGAATGGGGACAAAAGCAAGAAAAAAGGGTATGAGCTATGTAGTAACTCTGAAAGAGGACCAGAGATGGAGGCTGAAGCTAGCGAACAAGATGGAGGCCGCAAAGATCCCGATACTTTGGACTTAATACGCACGGCGGTGAGCGAAGTTATGACTACGGGAATGGCAGCACTCCAAGCTGAACTGAAAAAAGATCTCTCAGACTTCCGCACATGCTTCAGGGAAGATGTCAAAAAACAGATGGACGAATTTGTTTCAGAAGTAAACCGGAAAATACAAGACGTGACAGGCCAAATTGAGAGGTCAGCGGAACGCTTGTGCCAGATGGAAGAAAATATGCTCGACATGGAAAGGTGGGACATCGGAGTCAAAGATACTCTCACCCAGCTGCTCACTAAACAGCGGGCGCTACAGGAAAAAGTGACCGATCTAGAGGGGCGCTCCAGGCGCAATAACATCAGGATTTATGGAATCCCCGAAGATGCCGAGGGCACGTCTGCAGTGACTTTTATTGAAAACTTAATCAGGACGGAACTGGGGGGTGAGCCCGGCCACGGACTGGGGATTGAACGCGCGCACCGTGCCATGGCACCAAAACCGCCGCCGAGCGCCCCGCCACGTTCTATGGTGGTTCGCTTCCTCCAGTTTTCTGTCAAAGAAAAGATCCTTCACGCCGCCTGGAAAAAAGAGCTCCGTGTCCAAAACAAACGAGTGTATTTCGATCATGATTATGCGACCGAGGTGCAGAACAAGAGGAAGGAATACATACCCATCAAGAAAATACTACGAGATAATGGTATACGTTTCCAAACTCCACTTACAAGACTGCGTGCTTTTTTCGACACGGGCCCTGCAACGTACAACAGCGCAGCACAAGCAGCCGAGGATCTGCGGAGGAGAGGATACACGGTGGGCGAGATTTCTGGCAAGACCAAGAGCAAAGACATCTCGGAGGAGACGCTCGTTCGGCTTCTACCCTGGAAGACAACAGAGGCCCGACCCGGTGGAGAAAAGCAACGGTTCCAGACGCAGATTCGAGAGAAGTTGAAGGAGTACCGCAGATCGGAATCGGGAGCTACAGCAAGGGATGAGTGAGACATTTATTCATACTTTCCCCCATCATTTCATTATCTTGGTGTTTAGTTGAAGTATAGGCTGATGCCCACGGGCAAAAGAAAGAGCCACCAAACTCCTTTTTCCCCCCTTCCCCCTACTGAGGGCCCCACCTTGTGGCCAGCTCCCTCATTGGCTAAAGCGACATGAAAGCTTTTCTGATGGAAGTTCAGTTTGCAGTGTTACAATGTTCCCTATGTTCATTTGTTTTCTACCATACTGTTTATTACCACTGGTCCGGGGTGATACATGAATGTTTCAAATGTAAGACTGATGCATTATCAACATTATAATATACTGTCTCTAAATGTAAATGGGCTGAATAACCCTGTCAAAAGAAGCAAAATGATTGCTAAAATAAAAAAGGAAAAGATAAATGTGGCTTTCTGGCAAGAAACACACCTTTCAAATGCTGAACATGAAAAACTTAAGAAGATGGGGTTTAGAAACACCTTCTTCTCATCATATAAAAAAGGAAAAAGAAGGGGAGTAGCTATTCTAATTTCAAATTCTGTTAAATTTGAATTAACATCTCAAATTAATGATAAGGAAGGTAGATTTGTTTTGGTTAAAGGAAAAATAGATCAGAAAGAAGTAACATTGCTCAATGTCTATGCTCCTCCTGGGAGCAGCATAACTTTTTTCAGTAGGATATTTGAACTAATCGCATCACAAACATGTGGAACCCTCATCTGTGCAGGAGATTTTAATGTACTATTGAACCCTTCTTTAGATACAACCAATAGAACGAGAAGAAGGAATTTGATTGAAAAACGCATAAACAGAGCAATTAATGATCTGGGACTTATTGATGTATGGCGGGCTCTGAATGGATCAGCTCCAGGATACACTTTTTACTCTGCAAGACACGCTGCCCATTCAAGGATTGATTACTTTTTTATGTATAATAAGGATCTACATCGGCTGAAATACTGCAGAATAGGCCAAAGGGATCTTTCAGACCACTCAGGGATTTTCCTAACTTTACATCTAGATGGTAGACAGCGAAAAACCTTGTGGCGACTTAATACCGGTCTGCTAAATGACCATACCTTCAGAAATTCAATGGTGAAAAACTTAGCACAATACATGCAAGATAATGATAATGGAGAAGTAAACCCCAGTATATTATGGGATGCAGCCAAAGCCGTCCTCAGGGGGAAGATTATAGCAAGGTCAGCTGAACTTAAAAAGATGAAAACTCAAAAATTAATTGGCTTACAGGAAAAACTGAGAGACCTGGAACAAATACATATAACAAATAAAGAACCCTTCATTACACAACAAATTAGATATACTAAACAGGAAATAGATAAGATATTAGGTGAGGAAGTGGAGAAAAATATAAGATTCATGAAACAAAGATATTATGAGGCCGGTCCCCGGGCTTCAAAATTGCTGGCATGGAGGCTTAAAAAACAACAAGCAGAAAACACTATTCACAAGATCAGAGATCCCACTACAAACAAAATTACTAGTAACTTGGATGGCATACAAAAAGCATTTGAAAAATATTATAAATCTTTATACTCCCAGTCAGAACAGGTTAATATTCACTCAGCTATTGAATTTCTGGGCTCCCTAGACCTCCCTTCTTTAGGTACAGAATCTAATGATAAACTCATTTCACCAATAACACAGGGGGAAATAAGTAATGCTATCTCTAGTTTGAATGCTAACAAATCACCTGGTACAGACGGCTTTCCCCCAGAATGGTACAAGTCGATGAAAGATCACTTACTCCCTCATTTGGAATCCAGCTTTAATTATATTCTGAAAGGAGGCTCTTTCCCCCCCTCTTGGAGAGAGGCCTTCATATCTGTGATCCCCAAAGAAGGAAAGGACAGAGTGGATTGCAGAGGCTACAGACCTATTAGTGTTTTAAACACAGACTATAAACTGTATGCCACTATCCTTGCGAAAAGGATGGAACCTGTAATGCCCTTGCTAATAGACGAAGACCAAACAGGATTCATAAAGAATAGACAGACACAGGACAATATAAGAAGAACCTTACATACCATTGAACAGATTAATAAAGACCAAATTAGTGCCATCATCCTCAGCTTAGACGCTGAGAAGGCTTTTGATTCAGTTGGGTGGGAATTTTTGTATCTAGTTATGAAGAGATTTAATTTCAGTAAGGATTTTATACACTGTATCCAGGCAATTTATACTTCCCCCACTGCACGAATTAAAGTTAATGGGAGCCTCTCTGATTCTATAACTTTACAACGCGGTTGCAGGCAGGGCTGCCCCTCAGCCCAAACTTATTTAATTTATTCATCGAACCTTTAGCCCAAGCAATACGCCAGGAAACAGAACTAGAGGGTATCTTCATGGGAGGAGAGGAATATAAAATAAGTCTATACGCTGATGATGTACTGATCACAATAAAAAATCCTAATTCAGGCCTGCCTCTATTAATGAAAATGCTGGAAACATATGGGGAATATTCAGGATACGCCCTAAATATACATAAAACACAGGTTATGACATTTAATTACATACCAACTGAAGAAATCAACATAATGTATAGTTTTAATTGGAATGCATCCTTTATTAAATATCTAGGAGTAAGTTTGCCTAAAGACATGTCACAATTGTTCAATATTAACTATAACTGCATTACCAAAAAAATGTATGATGACCTTGATGGGTGGAACCTGCTACCCCTTGACTTTGGTAACAGAATTAGATCAATAAAAATGAACATCCTCCCTAGGCTATTATATCTTTTTTTATCATTGCCAGTGGAAATCCCCCTGAAACAATTTAGAGAGTGGGATAAACATATTTCACGATTCATTTGGAGCAAACAGCGACCAAGGGTAAAATTTTCTACCCTTCAGCTTCCGGAGGAGAGGGCAGTAGGGCCCTCCCATCTTTAAGGGACTACTATTTAGCATCCCAACTAAGACCTCTTGTATATTGGTGTAATTCTTCTTATGTAGCGAAATGGAAAACCATGGAGTTATCATTAACAGATACACCAATACAATCACTACTTGGTTGTGTAGAAATAGGGGGAAAAATATTACATACAGAGAGTCAATGGGTGAACTGCTCGTTAAAAGCTTGGGGTGAGGTGGTTAAAAAATTTGAACTCCAGAAACAGATAAAACTACTTAGATGGCCAGCATATGACCCAGAATTCACACCTGCATTACTAGATCATAGATACAGACAATGGACCTACTATGGTCTAACTGCTCTATGCAAAATCGTTAAAAAATGGGAACTTAACAGCTTTAATAACTTGTGCCAAATGTATGGGCTAGATGGGCAAGACTTTTACAGGTACTTGCAGCTCCGGGATTATTTTTCTAAAAAGTTGAAAGGTTGTAACCCAGCAGAGCCACCAGCGATTATTCATATATTTATGGATGCATACAACTCTGGGAATATTAAAGGACTTATAAGCAAGTTATACCGCAGCATCACTTCATTGAAGATGGACTCCACAGACTATGTAAAACAACGATGGGAGCGAGAGCTGAACATTGTGATAACAGAAGACATGTGGCTGAACGCTTGGGAAACACAGTCATCCTCCACCAACTCCTGGTCTTGGAGAGACTTCTGTTGGAAAAGCCTAATCCGTTTCTTTATAACTCCCAAGCAGAAGTCCAAACAGACTGGTACACAAGTGGCCTGCTGGAGAGAATGTGGAGAGGTTGTTGCTGATCATACCCATATTTTTTGGTCTTGCCCACCCATTCAATTTTTCTGGAGAGAAGTGGTAAAAATTATTTCTAAGGTTTTATGTTTTAATATAAATGTATCATTCACAACTCTATATCTCGGGAATATCCCAGATGGGTTGAGTATAGTTGATGAGTACCTATTTAGGATCTTGCTGGCTGCAAGTAAAAAGGCCATCACAAAATGTTGGCTCCAGAAAAATGCCCCAACAATAGATTCTTTTATTGGTATTGTAAAACAGTTACATGTGTTAGAACAATCTACGTACTCAGTCAGACTCCAAAAAGATCTAGGTGAAAAACGGTGGAAGAAATGGCAAGCCTATTTGGCAAAGGAATGAGACCGTATGCTTGGATTGGGTATTATACTTTATTTTTGGGATTAATTGATCACCCCCGGACCTGGAATGTGGGTAATTGTTCAATATGTTTCTGTTTTTTTTTTTTTTTTTTTTTCTTATCATTTGTTGTATTGTTCCTGCACTAAAAATGAAAATGACCTATAAATAAAGAGTTTAAAAAAA